>PVJL010021301.1:0-10787 GCA_004026885.1 Lyroderma lyra
TTATTTTCTAACATTAACCATGAACTCAATCCCAATTTACACCCTTATCCTGGAGTCAAAGCAAACCCTAACCCTAAACATAAAACAAAATATACTTGGAACATGAACCATGAACATACCCAAAATCCCTAAGCGTTACCCTAAACCTAAACCTGGGCGTCAACATCATCTTGGCCCTCACCCTAACCAGCACCTGATCATAAACTTAAACTCACAACTAACCTTATCTCTAATCATTATCCTAACTGAAAATTTCACACTTAAACTAAAACTAAGCTTAACTGGAGTCTTAAACCTAAACAGACACCTGAAACTTAAAACTAATTTTAACAAATAATCAAACTTCAAACCTCACTCTAACCCTCATCCTACCCCTTCACTACATCGTGCACTAACTATAACCCCAGCATATAACCTACAAAGGACACTAAACCTAATCCCAATTTCAATGTAAACCATAAAACAATGGTAAGCCTAATCTTAACAGTAACCATAAATTTAATCACAACCTCAACCCAAACTTTAAATGGAAACAAAACAATAAACCAATCCATAACACTAATGATAAACTCAGCCTTAACCCTAAACCTAGAATGTAAAATGAACCTAACACTATCCTTATACTTAATTAAAAACATTACCTCAAACCTAAGCGTTAGTCAAATAAAATTTATTTAAATTTTCATCCTAATCTCACAATTTATTCTTAACCTACACTAACACTAACCATCATCACAATATCAGTTCTGAAACTAAACTCATTCTAACATTTACCTAACTTGAAGCTACCTCAAAAATAATTCTAAGTGTAATCTGGCCCTAAATGGAAACACAAATCTAACCCCACTCTCACACCAAACTCAAAATTTCACCTTAAACTTAACTAAAAACATAACCCTCAATATATAATAGTAAACCTAACCCTAAACACAGCCCTTAATTTAACCCTAACTTTTTCCCCAATTCAGAGCCAATCCGTGCCTCAAAACTTACTGTAAAACACGACTTCTTAGCAACCTCTGAATGAACCATGAATAAAATAAAAACACCTAAACTTAAACACAAAATCTAACCCTAAACACAATTAGACTTTTTGTTCTACTGATAATCCTAATAATAAAATCAAACCTATCCTTATTTTTAACCCTTAACCTAAATGAAAATCTAAACCATAACGTCTGCCTAAAGCTAAAGCTAGGCTTCCCTACAGCCCCTATCTTGGTCTTGAACCTACAACAACCCTAATTAAAATCTAAAAAAATAACCTCAAACCTAACACTAACCCTAAACCTAACCTTAAATATTATGCTAAACATAGCTAGTTACCAGAACCTAACACGGTTTCTAACCTCATCAGAAACTAAGCACATACCTAAACCTACCCATTACATAACCCGTGCTTTCCCTTAAACCAAATTCTGGAAATAACACTAAGCCGAATCATAACAGTATTTGAGAGTAAAACCTGAACTTCAAAAGTCAGTGTAACCCTAATCTTAACAATAATTCTAATGACCAAGTGAACGCTAATCCTAACGTAAGTTATAACTCTGACACTAAATGATACCACCCACCTAAAAAGAGCAATAATCCTAAAGATCAGTCCAACTCATACCCTAATTTGAATGTTAACCCTAACTTCAACGCTGAGAAAAAACTTAACACAGGGGCTGAGGGTCCTATACTCTGACAAACACAAGATGTTAAAAGAAATTGAAGTTTTCTTTTGCTTTGCAGAAGCTTTTGAGTTTGATATAGTCCCATTCATTTATTTTTGCTTATAATTCCCTTGCCTTTGAGGACTGCTTCATGAAGTCTTCCTTGAGTCCTAGGACTATAAGTTTAGTATCAATTTCTTCTTCTATACAGTGTATTGTTACAGGACTTCTATGAAGGTCTTTAATCTATTTTGAGTTAATTTTTGATGGAATATTACTCAGCTATAAGAAAACATGAAATATTGTCATTTGCAACAACACGGAAGGACCTGGAGATCATCATTCTATGGTAAATAAGCCACACAGAAAAATCAAAGAACTGTATGACTTCACTCATATATGGAATATAAAACTGAAAGAAAAGAAAAACGAAATTAACAAACAAATAACCTATGGACACAATCAATGATTTAATGATTATTTGGGGACGAGTGGGCTGGGGAAGGGAGAAAAGGGAGGGGCTGGGAAAGGAGGGGGCAAAACTAAATATGAGGTGATGTAAAGAGATGTCGCATTAGGTGGTGAACTGATTATACATCTAGTTGACAATGCACAGTAGAATTGTATGCCTGAAACCTATGAAATCCTTGCTAACAGATGTCACACCAATAAGTCTATCAATAAAAATGAATAGAAAAAATAAATAAATAAATAAATAAATGCTGAAAAAAAAGAAATTGAAGAAGGCACAAAGAAATGCAGACATTTTCTATTCATAAATGGGACGAATGAACCTCATTGAAATGGTCATGTTACACAAAGCAATGAACAGATTTACTGTCATCCTCATCAAAATTCCAATGATAGTATTTTGAACAATTTCAAGAAAAAGATGAACAGATTTGTATGGAATCTAAAGTGACCCCAAATAACCACAGGCATCAGAAGGAAAAAACAATAATGGTGTAGGTTTCACACTCTTTGGCTTCGATCTGCAACACACAATGACAATAATATAAGCAGCAGGGTATTGGCAGAAATATAGGCACACATACACCAAGGAAGAAGAACTGAAAACCCAGAAGTAATCCCACATATATATGTGAAGATTGTGTTCTATGGAAAGCCAAAAATATAACATGAAGTGAAGAATCCATTTTACATAAACGGTGCTAAGGCATAGAGAATATCACATGCAAAAGAATGAAACTAGACTGACAGTTTTCAACATATACCAAAATTAACTAAAACTGGAACAGAGACCTAAACATGCTACCAATAATGATAAATTGCATAGAAGAAGCGTAGGACCCAAACCTGTAGACTTTGCTTCAGAAAGAGTTTGATGAATGTTACCTCAAAGGCAAGGGAAGTAAAAGTCAAAAGAAATGAATGGGACTGTACACAACGCAAAGGCTTCTGCACAGCCAAAGAAACCATCAAGAAATGAAAAGGCTACCAACAGAGTGAAAGAAGACATTTGCAAGCAATGATTGAAAGGGGGTTAAAACCTAAACTATATAAAGAACTCCTAGAACTCAACAACAGACAAAAAAACAATCCCATGAACACATGGGCACAGGACTTGGACGGACACTTTCCCCAAGAAGACAGATTAATCAAACACCCAAGGGATACATAAAAAATCTTTAAGAATACTGGCTATTAGAGAAATGCCATGAACTACCACTTCATACCTGTTATTAATAGAAAGGCTATGATCCACAAGACAAGAAATAACGAGTGTTGGAGAGGCTGTGGGAATACAGAACTCTCATATGCTGCAGGTGGGCATGTCAATTGGCAGCAATGATGAAAACAGTACTGAGGTTCCCCAGAATGTTAAGAATAAATATACCGTACAACCAAGCAATCCCTTCTCTGGGTATCCACCCTCCAAATCTGAAAACATGTATTCATATACATATACGTACCCCTGTGTTCCTTGCACTACAAGTTATGGTTGTCAAGACATATCAACAACCAACATGTTCTTCAACAATTGATTGGATGCAGGAGATGTGGTACAAACACCCAGTGAAACACTACTCACGCAGAAATAAAGATGAAACACTGCCGATTATGACAACATGGATGGGTCTGGAGATGACCATGCTAAGGGAAATAAGTCAAATAGAAATAGCTCGGAACCATAGAACTTCACTCCTTCTTGGGATGTAAAAATGAAAGCAACAAAGAAAAATCCAAAAACTCATAAATACAGACAACACATTAATGGTTGCAAGAAAGTAAGTAAAAAGAGAGGTGGTAGAAGAGGAAAGGGGTGGGTCAAATATAGGGGGAAGGAAGAAGTGACTCTGGGTGCTGAACGCATGATGCAAAATATGAATATGAATTATGTATTATACAAAAGCACACTGGAAATGTAATGTTACTAATCATTGTCACTGTCATTAATTTAATACATAAATAAAAAACTCAAACCATAAACCTGGCCTAAATTACAAAGAAACCCCAATCCTAATCCAACACCAAATCCAAACCCAATTTAAAACAGAACCCTCAGCTTTACTATCAACTGAACCCTAACTCTAACTCTCATAATATACTCAAGAAATAATCCTAAACTGAAATCTAATGCTAAACCGAGCCCTAGTGGAAAACCTGAGCCTTCCTATAACACTATCCCTGAAAGGAACCCATACTTGCTTTTACTGGAAACCCAACACCAACTCGAATGGAAAAGTTACCCGGACCTCCAAGCTAAATATCACCCTAATCCTAAAAACTGAATCATAAACTGAAATCTGCACCCCATCATTAAACCGGCCCTTCTCCTACCCATTCTTAAAACATAACTCCAACCTCAAAGGTAAGACGAAGCCTATGTACATAAATACCCATAATCATTAACTCACCCAAAACCTAACCCAAGGCTATACCTAAAGAAAAACCTCTATCCCTATCCTCAACTTTACCTCACTCTATCAATAGCTGGTCTACCCAGAGTTCTCATTTCAATGTTCTTAATACCATAACCTCAAAGCTTCTTCTAACCCAAACCAAACTCTATCCCTGAACCTAACCTGAAACTTAACACATAGCCTATCTCAAAGATTGATCCTTACACAAATCATAACCACAATTGTACACATACCTCTCACCCCCAATTTTACATACCCTGAACAGTAACGTCAATTTTAACAATACCTCTAACCTCAAATCTAACTGAAGCCTAACAGCAAAGCTGAAGCTGCACAGAATCTCATACTTACCAAAAGTCCTAAACTTACCTCTAAACCTTGCGCAGGTTCACAGCTCCCCACTGCATCGCATTATGGAACTCACAATCATGAGAGTTCTATTGTCTCCTGATTTGCTCTGGGGCCTCAAGACATCATAACCCTTGATACAGTCTCGGGGCCCCGATTGGCTGGCCCTGCAACTGTGACATCACGGGCAGCCAATGATCTGATTATAGGTCCCTGGCGCTTTCCTCTTTCCATAGCGGAGAGTGTGAGCCCCTTGGCAGGCCTGTCCTCCTGCATCAGCCTGGGATCCAGTGGCCCAAGGGCGCTCCTGTTGGCGCCAAAATGCCTCTCAAATCCTCTGCTCTCACCAGGGTTCTGAGGTTTTCAATGGACAATTTTGATGCATCACTTCATACCTATTTCAAAGCATTGCTTGATCCCAGATAAATCAGAGTAAAAGGGTGGTTTGTTCTGGTAAATTACGTCCGTACTTTTGTCTGTTTTATCCTATACCTAGTGGTTGCGTGGCTGGGACCATAATATATGATGAACAGGCAGCCGTTCTCTTGCGGAGAAATTTTAGGTGTGTATAACATGAACTCAACTTACTGTCTCTCTGTATGTTCTGTGAGATAGGTGAGCATTCACTTAGCAGGGGCATCCACTTCTTTAACTGTATTCACATTACTGACTGGTTTTCCTAAGTGAAGAAGGGAGGCGGCAAGTGGTGGGGACAGCAAGCACACAATGCAATTTGATTATGATTTACAATTGACTTTTCAAAATACTAGAGTGATTGTGCATGCATGCCTTCTAGAATATTTAAAATAGAATCCTCTGGTATTTTTTTTTATTTATAATTTGTATTCTACTCAGAATTATAGTAAGTATTTCAGAAATACTGTTGCACAACTAAAATACCGAAAGGAAACTTGAGATAATGGGAAAAACAGATTCATGCGCATTATTATGCATTTCATAGGTGATTGTCCTTTGTGGTCAGGGAAGAAGGAAGAAAGTGCTGGCATTTGTGTTTGGTATCTTGATGGGAAGTGATCCTCTCAATCCTGATCTGATAACTGTAAAGAGATTTGAGAGTTGAAAAGCTGTCTTGAAATACTGAGGGAAAACTGAGTAGTGAGATCTATGATGAGCATTTGAATAGACTATGTGAGTTCAGGCCCCATTGCTGCTTCTAGGTAAATGGGAAGTTGAAAACCACTTTTGATGATCTCAAATGCCAATGTGGTGGCAAAAATTTAAAAAAAAAGGAATAGGTATTAAAACTATTCCAAACACAATACCTAACTAGATGACGAATCAAACACTAACCTTAGTCAAAAGTGAACCCTAAACTCAAAAACTTACCCTAAGTTTCAAAGGAACTAGTAATGGAATCTTAACCTTATCCCTACCCCTAAGACTAACCCTACTCCTGGCCTATTCTCTAACATTAACCATGAACTCAATCCCAAGTTACACCCTTACCCTGGAGTCAAAGCAATCCCTAACCCTAAACATAAAACAAAATCTACTTGGAACATGAACCATGAACATAACCAAAATCCCTAAGCGTAACCTTAAACCTAACCCTTGGCATCAACAGCATCTTGACTCTCACCCTTACCAGCACCTGATCGTAAACTTAACCACACAACTAACCTTATCTCTAATCACAATCGTAAATGAAACATTCACACTAAACCTAAACGTAAGCTTAAGGGGAGTCCTAAATCTAAACAGACACCGGAAACTTAAAACTAATTTTAACACAAAATCGAACTTCAAACCTCACTCTAACCCTCATCCTACCCCTTCACTACATCGTGCACCAACCATAACCCCAGCATATAACCTACAAAGAACACTAAACCTAATCCCAATTTCAAAGTGAACCATAAAACAATGGTAAGCTTAATCTTAACAATAACCTTAAATTTAATCACAACCTCAACCCAAACTTTAAATGGAAACAAAACAAGAACCCTATCCATAACACTAATCATAAACTCAGCCTTACACCTAAACCTAGAATGTAAAATGAACCTAACACTAACCTCATACTTAATTAAAAACATAAAGTCAAAACTAAGCGTTAGTCAAAAAAAAAATTCATTTGAAATTTTCATTCTAATCTCTCAATTTATTCTTATCCTACCCTCATCACAAAATGAGTTCTGAACCTAAAGTCATTCTAATATTTTCCTAACTTGAAGCTTACTCAAAACGTAATCCTAAGTGTAATCTGGCCCCTAAATGGAAACACAAATCTAAACCCACTCTCATACCAAACTCAAAACCTCACCTTAAACTTATCTTAAAACATAACCCTTAATATATAACAATAAACCTAACCCTAATCGCAGCCCTTGCTCTACCCTTAACTTTTTCCCCAATTCAGAGCCAATCCCTGCCTCAAAGCTTACCGTAAAACCCTACGTCTTAGCAACCTCTCATTTGAACCATGAATAAAACAAAAAGACCCATATGTAAACACAAAATCTAACCTTAAACACAATTGGAATTTTTGTTCTACTGCTAACCCTAATAATAAAATCAAACCTAACCTTAATTATAACCCTTAGCCTAACTCAAAAATCTAAACCATATCGTCTACCTAAAGCTAAAGCTAGGATTCCCTACACCCCCTATCTTGGTCTTAAACCTGCACCAATCCTAACTAAAAACTAAAAAAATAACCTCAAACCTAACTCTAACCCTAATCCTAACCCTGAATAGTATGCTAACCATAGCTTGTTACCTGAACTTAACATGGTTTCTAACCTCATCAGAAAGTAAGTACATACCTAAACCTACCCATTACATAACCCGTGCATTCCATTAAACCAAATTCTACAAATAACACTAAGCCTAATCATAACAATAATTGAGAGTCAAACCCGAACTTCAAAAGTCAATATAAACCTAATCTTAACATTAATTCTAATGACCAACCGAACGCTAAACCTAATCTGAGTTATAACTCTGAATCTAAATGATACCAACCACCTAAAAAGAGCAATAACCCTAAAGATCAGTCCAACACATACCCTAATTTGTATGTTAACCCTAACCTCACCGCTGCGAAGAAACTTAACACCGGGGCTGAGTGTCCTATACTCTGACAAACACAAGATGTTAAAAGAAATTGAAGTTTTCTTTTGCTTTGCAGAAGCTTTTGAGTTTCATATAGTCCCATTCATTTATTTTTGCTCATATTTCCCTTGCCTTTTAGGACCGGTTCATGAAGTCTTCCATGAGTCCTAGGTCTATAAATTGTATACCAATGTCTTCTTCTATACAGTGTATTGTTACAGGTCTTGTATGAAGGTCTTTAATCTATTTTGATTTAATGTTTGATGGAATATTACTCAGCTATAAGGGAAGATGAAATATTGTCATTTGCAACACCACGGATGGACCTGGAGATCATCATGCTTAGGGAAATAAGCCACACAGAAAAATCAAAGAACTGTATGGAATCACTCATATATGGAATATAAAACTGAAAGCAAAGAAAAAACGAAATGAACAAACAAATAACCAATGGACACAATCAATGATTTAATGATTATTTGGGGATGAATGGGTTAGGGACGGGAGAAAAGGGAGGGGCTTGGAGAGGAGGGGGCGAATCTAAATATAAGGTTATGTAAAGAGACGTCGCATTAGGTGGTGAACTGATTATACATCAAGTTCACAATGCACAGTAAAATTGTATGCCTGAAACCTATGAAATCCTTCCTGACAGATGTCACACCAATAAGTCTATCAATAAAAATGAATAGAAATAAATAAAAATAAATAAATAAATAAACGCTGAAAAATAAATTGAAGAAGGCACAAAGAAATGCAGAGATATTTTATTCATAAATGGGACGAATGAACCTCATTGAAATGGTCATGTTACACAAAGCAATGAACAGATTTAATGCCATCCCCATCAAAATTCCAATGACAGATTTTTGAAAAATTTCAAGAAAAACATCAATGGATTTGTATGGAATCTAAAGAGACCCCAAATAACCACAGGCATCTGAAGAAAAAAAACAATGATGGTGAAGGTTTCATACTCTTTGACTTCAATCTACAACACACAATGACAATAATATAAGCAGCAGGGTATTGGCAGAAATATAGGCACACACACACCAAGGAAGAAGAACTGAAAACCCTGAAGTAATCCCACATATATATGTGAAGATTGTTTTCTATGGAAAGCCAAAAATATAATATGAAGCAAAGAATCCATTTTCCATAAAAGTTGCTAGGTCATAGAAAATATCACATGCAAAAGAATGAAACTAGACTGACAGATTTCAACATATACCAAAATTAACTTAAACTTTACCAAAACCTAAACATGCTACCAATAATGATAAATTGCATAGAAGAAAGCGTAGGTCCCAAACTTGTAGACCTTGCTTCAGGAAGAGTTTGATGAATATTACCTCAAAGGTAAGGGAAGTAAATGTCAAAAGAAATGAATGGGACTGTACACACCGTAAAAGCTTCTGCACAGCCAAAGAAGCCATCAAGAAATGAAAAGGCTACCGACAGAGTGGGAGAAGACATTTGCAAGCAATGACTGAAAGGGGGTTAAAACCTAAACTATATAAAGAACTCCTAGACCTCTAAAACAGACAAACAAACAATCCCTGTGAACACATGTGCACAGGACTTGGACAGACACTTTCCCCAAGAAGACAGATTAATCAAACACCCAAGAGATACATACAAAACGTTTAAGTAAACTGGCTATTAGAGAAATGCCATGAACTACCACTTCATACCTGTTAATAATAGAAAGGCTATGATCCACAAGACAAGTAATAACGAGTGTTGGAGAGGCTGTGCTAATAAAGAACTATCATATTCTGCAGGTGGGCATGTCAATTGGCTGTGACGATGGAAAACAGTACAGAGGTTCCCCAGAAAGTTAAGAATAAATATACCGTACAACCAAGCAAACCCTTCCCTGGATATCCACCCTCCAAATCTGAAAACATGTACTCATAGAGATATACGTACCCCTTGTGTTCCTTGCACTACAAGTTATGGTGGTCAAGACATATCAACAACCAACATGTTCTTCAACAATTGATTGGATGCAGGAGATGTGGTACAAACACCCAGTGAAACACTACTCGCCCAGAAATAAAGATGAAACACTGACGATTGTGACAACATGGATGAGTCTGGAGATTACCATGCTAAGGGAAATAAATCAAATAGAAATACCTCGGAACCATAGAACTTCATTCCTTCTTGGAATGCAAAAATGAAAGCAACAAAGAAAAATCCAAAAACTCATAAATACGGAACACATATTAGTATTTGCAAGAAAGTAAGGAAAAAGAGAGGTGGTAGAAGAGGAAAGGGGTGTGTCAAATATAGGGGGAAGGAAGAAGTGACTCTGGGTTCTGAACGCACAATGCAATATATGAATATGAATTATGTATTATACAAAAGCACACTGGAAATGTCATGTTACTAATCATTTTCACTGTCATTAATTTAATACATAAATAAAAATCTCAAACCATAATCCTGGCCTAAATTACAAAGAACCCCCAAAACTAATCCAACACCAAATCCAATCCAAATTTAAAACAGAACCCTCAGCTTTACTATAAACTGAACCCTAACTCTAAATCTCATAATATACTCAAGAAATACTCCTAAACTGAAATCTAACGCTAAACCGAGCCCTAGTGGAAAACTGAGCCTTCCTATAACACTATCGCTGAAAGGAACCCATATTCTCTTTTATTGGAAACCCAAACCCAACTCGAATGGAAAACCAACCCTGACCTCCAAGCTAAATCTCACCCTAATCCTAAAAACCGAATAATAAACTGAAATCTGCACCACATAATTAAACCGGCCCTTCTCCTACACACTCTTAAAACCTAAC
>PVJL010021302.1:0-10784 GCA_004026885.1 Lyroderma lyra
TGTGTGTGTGTGTGTGTGTGTGTGTGTGTGAAAACACACATCCCATAAAATTCACCATTTTAACCATTTCAGAATATGCCATTCAGTGGTATTAAGAACATTCACAGAAGACGCCAGACACAAAAAGGCCACCTATTGTGTAATTCTATTTATGTGAAATGTTCAGAATTGGCAAATCCATGGAGACTGATAGCAGATTAGTGGTTGCCAGAGGCAACATGGGGACGGGGTGGGGGGGAGAGCGTGACTACTAATGGGTGCAGGGTTTCTCTCCGGGGTGACCAAAAAGTTCTGGACCTAGATGGGGATGCAGCAATTTCACTTCTAAGTATATACCCGCAGAGAACTGACAGCAGGTGGTCAAACAAACACTTGCCGGCTCATGTCCATGGCGGCACCGTTGGCGATTCCCAAAAGGTGGAAACAACCCAAATGCCTATCGTCTGATGGTGGGGAAACACCGTGTGCTCCATCCAGACAATGAAATATTATTCAGGCACAAAAAGAAATGTAGTTCTGACACCTGGTACGACATGAATGCCCCTTGAAGGCATTGTGCTACATATTTATTGTAACCTTTTTCTAAAATTAAAAAAAATTTTTTTTTTATTTATTTAATTCATTTTTAATGTTAGACTTACTGGGGTGACATCTGTTAGCAAGGATTACATAGGTCTCAGGCATACAATTCTACAGTGCATTGTCAACTTGATGTATAATAAGTTCACCACCTAATGTGACTTCTCTTTCTATCACCTTATATTTAGCTCCCCCCTCCTCTCCCACCCTCTTCCCCCTGTAACCTTTTTTTTTTTTTTTTTTTTATAATTGAACTTGTACTTGTGCCCTTCATGGGATCTTTATTCATAATGGCCCTAGACTGGGAACTACCCAAATATCCATCAATAGATGAATGGATAAACAAACTGGGGTGCATCCAAATAATGGAATATTCCTCAGCAATAAAAAGCAATGAACATCTGGCACATACATAACCACATGGGTGACTAGCACAGTAATGCCAGAAGGGAACCAGGCTCACAGCAGTGTGTACCATACGATTCCACTTATATGAAGTTCTAGAAAAGGTAATGCTTTAGTGGCAGGAAGCCAATAGTGGTTGCCAGGAGCTGGGGATTAGCAGACAGGATTCACTACAAAGGAACCCAAGGATACACTTTTGGGGTGCTAGAAATGTTCTATATCTTAATTAGGGTGGTGGTTCTATGACAGTTTAGTATTGCCCAAACTCACCAAACTGTACACTTTAATGGGTAGATTTTTATTTTATATATATATCTATATATATATATATATATCTATATATATATCTATATATATATATATATCGATATATATATATATATATATATATATATATATATATATATATCTTCAATAAATCAAATGGGAAAGAATAAAAAATTTACTGAGCAGCTATTATTTGCCAGACATGGATGATAGCCAATTCTAAATCTTTTAATTCTCAGAAAAACCCACCAGATAGATGCTATTATTATCAGATAGATGCTATTACTAGCCCATTTCATAGCTGGGAAAACTGAGGCAGAGGGAGGTCAGGTGACCTGCTCAAAGACCCACCCTAGGAAGAGGTAGAACTGGGATTTCTATTAATCTTGTGGGGATGCAGCTCCTCAGGACCTTCCTGGCATTTCTCCCCTCCCCCCATTTTTCATTCTGCCTTTCACTCCTGCTTCTCTCCTCCCTCTTTCTCCTCTCATGCTCAGGCCCGAGTATTTCTCTGCTCCCTTTTCCTCTCTCCATCGCTCCCCTCACCTCCTTGTCTCCCTCCTCCCTCCTGTCCCTACTGATCTCTGAGCCTCTCCCTGGCTGCTTCCAGGACTAATTTAGCAAATGCCCCAATCCTCTTACCCATGGTCCAGCCTCAGCAGAATGGCAGGGGAATTAGCGAGGATTAGATTCAGACTCCTGACCCACCGGGGAGGGCACTTTGTGGACACAACCAAGATTTAACTGAGTGATGTCCTCCTCACTCCTATCCCCTCCCTGTGAAATCATGCCTGGGACACACGATAATAATAAAATCACTGCTAAACTCTCTGCCAAGCACTTACACGTGCCAGGCAGTTAGGCACTTTCCTGGTATTTCTCCCTCGTTGAATCTTTATTACCACCTCATCAGCTACGGGCCATCTACCCGCCCCTATTTCATGGATCAGGAGGGGTTAAATATGTCTCCCAAGTCAAACAGGATCCAGCCCCTGTTTTCTGGAGTGTGAGGTGTGTGAGTCTCCGTTAAACATGAAGAAACAGAAGCTGGGACGTGAGATGGAACGGCCCCTGAGGCCACACAACCTTCAAGTGACACTCCTGTTTTGTGACTTCAACCCCCTCAAAATAAGGAGGAAATGAGAGAGAGAGAGAGAGACAAAGAGGGGGTGGAAACAGAGGGGAAAACCCTCATTCCAAGAGGAGGAACAGAAAGCAGCCCCAGGAGGAGATTAGGCAGAGAAAGAAAAGATAAGACAGATGCCAGGAGGGGAGTTTTGTGAAAGGCATTATTTCTTCATGCATGTGTTAGAACAAATGCACCAGCAAAGCATATGGTCCTGGAGTGGTTTGTAAGAAAGTTAATGATGTATTTAATTTATTTACCGGATATATAATTGTTTATCTTTTAAACTTTCTTCAGAAAGTTGTATTTCTCAAAGAATTTGTCCCTCTCCTCTAAGTTGCCAAATATATTGGTGTACATTTGTTCATGATATTCTAATTTCCATTTAATTTATCTGTAGCAGTAAATAAAGATACCAGATAAGAGGAAAGTCAACCATTTTAACCATCATCCCAAGAAGTTAGGACAGAGCAAAGAAATAATAAAGATGAGACCACAAATAAATAAAATAAAATAATGTACGAGAGGAAGAAACCAACAAAGACATATTTTTTAAAAAACTAGTAAAATTAACAGCTCCCAAACACACTAACAAAGAGAAAAATCACCAATGTCAAGGATGAAAAAGAGGGCATTACTAAATATCTACGTTAAAGACATTTATGATCCTAACAGGGTATTATGAGCAATTTTATGCCAAGAAATTTGAAAATTTAAATGACAAATTCCTAGCAAAATGTAACTTACCAAAGCAAAGACACACACACACACACACACACACACACACACACACGAAAATCTGAGTAGTCTTATTAAAGAATAGTAATCCACAATTGAAATTCTTCACACAAAGAACACTCCATGCCCATTTGGCTTCTTTCACATAACAATTAAGAAGAAAAAAAAAAAAAAAAAAAAAAAAAAAAAAAAAAAAAAAAAAAAAAAAAAAAAAAAAAAAAAAAAAAAAAAAAAAAAGAAGAAAATTACACTCATCTGATGATGCAAACTTCCAGGGACTTGAAAGAGAGAAAAGACTTTTCATTTTACTTCACGAGACCTGCACAAACTCGATCTCTAAAACATGAACTCAGATGACAAAGTCCTAGACAAATTATTATCAAACAGAATCCAGCATATATCAACAGGAAAATAATCCCTCCTGACCAAGTTGAGTGTATTTCAGGAATACTATCTCAGGGATGCAAGAATGGTTTAATATTCAAAACCCAAGGAATTTGCCACATTAATACAATAAAGAGAAGATCATATCATTTCCATATAACCGGGGGAAGCATTTGCTAAAATTCAAGATCCATTTTTTGATTAAAAAGAAGAAACTCTTAGAAATGAGGAAGAGATGATGTTCTTCTCTTCCTTTGGGAAGAGTTAAGAGGGTGAGAACTGCAGTCTGAGTGGTTTCTTAAAAAGAAAACGAGGAAGAGAAGTGAATTCTGTAATTTGTTGAAGGGTATCTGCAGAACACGATACAGTAATCCTATTAATCCTATAGAAAACATTTTGTTTGATGTGGAAATGCTGACAGCTCTCCTTCAGTTACTGGGGATGAGACAGACCACCTAGTGCTCAGCACTTCTCTTCCACACTACTGAAGGTCCACGCACTAAGGAAATAAAGATGCAATCAAGAGAGAAAAGGAAATAAAGGCTATGAGGTTAAGAAGGAAGGAAGGAAGGAGAGCATCACTCTTTATAGGTGACATGACTGCTTAGGTAGAAAACCCAAAAGAATCTATAGACGATCACTAGAATTAACATGAGAATTTCACAAGTTTCTAACAAAATCTATTTATGATTACCACACAGAAAAACTTTACACGATAACAGAAAAAAGATTTAACCCATTTCCCATTTAGAAAAAAAAAAAGGAACTCACATCCATGTTCATTTAATTTTACATAAACACACTCTTTGGGGCTGAACAGAACTTGTCTCTAATTCTAATCTAACAGAAATGGATGATGATGATGATGATGATCAGTATTTAATAATTTTTTTCACACTTAGGAATGCAACATTTTCTAGGATCTGACATTTTCAGCAATGGCGAATTCCTGTATTTTGTACAAGGAGGAAATACCACTACTAAAAACTGAATGCTATAAATAGAATGATGTCATTTGTTTCCAAAGACTATTGACATACTCAAGCAATGCGAAAATAATAATAAAAACGAGATATTCCATGGCAAACTTTGGGGGTAGGGTTAGGACTGTAATCTGCAAGTTATCTCTGGGTAAATGCTGTGGGTGAGTGTTCTCGGGGCAGACGAGTAGGATGAATGGAAAAGTCATTCCACTTTACTGGTCATCAGGAGACTACAAAATAAAACCACAATGGTCTTCCGCGACACACCCATCAACGTGGCTAAAATTAAAAACAGACGATACTAAGTGTTGGTGAGGATATGGAGTAAATCACTTTGGAGATCTATTAAGCCTTATTTACTAACTTTGAACAAATGCCTCCTCCATGGCCCAGAAATTCCACTCCCGTGTTTGTCAGAAGACACATACAAGAATGTTCATAGCGTCATTGTTCATAATCATCCAAAACTGGAGCCAACCCAAGTACCCACCGAGGAGAGACCTGAATAAATTAATGGTGCTATATTATGCAGCGGCAAACTGTACAGACATCAGAATGCAGACAGACATTGCTAAGGCAATAGGGGTGACCCTTGCAAACAATGATGAATGAAAGAAGGTAAACACCAAGGAAGACACATGCCATGATTCTATGTATGTGAAGTTCAAAAACAGGCAAAACTAACCTGTAACAGTAGAAGGCAGGATAGTGATTATCTTTGGTTGAGACCAGGTGCAGCTGCCCTGAGGGAACTTCAGTGTTGCTAGAGGTATCCTGCTTCTTGCTCTGGGACGTGGACGTAGATATGTTCACTTTGTGATAACATTGATTCGCACCTTTTTCTCAGCCAATGGTATACTTCAGTGAAACATTTCTTTTATTTGTTTGCTTGTTTTTAAATGTTTCCCTGCTGATGAGGCTGAAGCCCATTTTTCAGGGGGACAAACCCCCCCCCACAACAACAAAAAACAACCAACCAAAAAAACAAACCCCGGATAGATGAGATTTTTTTCAGAGAAAAGCTGAAGCTCAGAGCTTCTGATAGAAATCTACTGATAGAAAAGGGACTAATGTCTGTGGAATCAATCTGAGGCTCAGATGAATTTGAGGAGAAGACACCTCATTACTAGAGGAAAAGAATGTTGTCCAGAGATATCAGAACAAAGGGACTGATTTTTCCAGAAAGAGAATAGACCCAATTTTATTTAATATACATTTGCATCATTAATAACTGCCCTGTAATGAAAGGCATGAAAATTCTCCTAGCCCACAATTTTCCCTCCCTATGCATATGGGAGCTGAATTCCACCTGTTTCCTCTTTTTTTTTTTTTTTTTGCTTTTTGGTATGTGGGTAGCTCCCTGACTGGGAATCGAACCCAGGCCGCAGCGCTGACAGCGCCAATGCCGAAGCCTTAAGCCACTACACCACCAGGGAACTCCCCTCTTTTCAAGTTTCTACACTTTCTTACCTCTCTATTTTGCTTCTCAAGTTTGGTTCAAGAAAATTCTGTTCTCAGAACCAGCTGAGATATAGACAGATAAAGAGACAGATGGGTAGATAATGCAAGGATATATAGATGGATGGATGGGTCGGGGTATACATAATCTTGACAATATTGGAACTTGGAAATTGGATAATCTGGGGGCAGGAGGGGATTTTGGAGGACACAAAAGTAGAGAGAGAATTTATATATATTGGAGTGACAGGGCCACAAGGGTCTTCTGAGGGGTAGAGAACCGTGTCTTGTCCACCTACCCTATAGTCACAAAGGAGAGTGGGTATAGCCAGCTGAGACCTCAGTTAGTAATTATAAAGCACTTAGAATAGTGCCTGGCATGTAAGAAAAATATTTTATTTGTAATTTTAAAAATATTTTTGAATCTCCCTCCAGAGATATTTTAGAAATGTACATGCCTAAATTTTTTGGGTTTTTTTGTTTGTTTGTTTTTTGTTGTGTGTTTTTTTGTTTGTTTGTTTGTTTTTTGGTATGTGGGTAGTTCCCTGGCTGAAGAAGAATATTTTAATCTCTCTCTCCCTCTTTCACTCTTTCTCTTCTGGGAATAACATCAGAGGTCCTCCAGGCCCTGCATAATCTAGGTAGGTTGTCCCTTACAGCAGTGGTTCTCAGAGTGTGGTCCCTCAATTCAGACCAGCAGTATCAGCATCACCTGGGAACTAATTAGGAATTCGAATTTCGGGCCCCACCTCTGTACCTACTGAATCAGAAACTCTGCGGGGTGAGGCTTGGTAATCTGGGTTTTAGCAAGCCCCCCAGGGGATTCTGATGCCCATAGCATTTGAAAATTGCTAGCTGTGAAGGGCTAGGGAGAAAGGCTTGTTTTCTAGGAATACTGTCTGATCTGCCAGTAACTTTGCCCGGAGGACAAACCTTGGAGACAAGGGTGGGTTCTCCCCACCCCCTCACCTCCCCCCACCCCCTCACCTCCCCCCACCCCACCCCACCCCCTCTGCTGTGACAGTTTGACTTAATCCCATTGCGTGGGTGGGGAAAACGGCCTGGCTGGGCAGGATGGCTTTGCCCAATTTCAGGCAGCTGACAATGATTAGGACCTCAGGGACTCCCAACACTCAGACACTGCACTTGGCCAGTTGAGTTCAAGGGAGTTTGCTAAATACAAGAAAGAAAAGCAAGCCCGGCCTGGGAACAGGCCTGGCACTGATGACCAAGCCTCGGTGCCCTCCTGCTGAATGTATACGGTTTCACAAAACACAAAAGGACTAGAGCAGGCTTGGATCGTACTGAAGTGACCTCTTAGTAATCATGTCTGAATACAGAAACACAAACATTGCCCAAACTGCCAAAGAGACCAGTGTACCCCATCAGATGATCACAAGGGACTCTTTCTATACAAATCACACTCCAGCCACATTCCACCGTCTAGATAAGATACACAGTAATGGTATTACCCCTCTTTCGTGGCAGCATCCAAACCGGGCAAAGCCATTCCACTTTCTCTAATTGTGGTAAAATATATAGAACATAAACATTTGCCATTTTGGCCATTTTTAAGCATATACAATTCAATGGCATTAAGTATATTCACACCATCGTGCAACCATCACCACCACATCTTCAGGACTTTTTAATCTTCCCAACCTGAAACTCTGTCCCCGTTGAACACTAACTCTCCTTCCCCCCTCCCTCCAGCTCCTGGTGACCTTGAACCCGTTTTCTGTCTCTATGAATTTGCCTCTTCTACATACTTCCTATAAGTGAAATAAGGAAAAATTTGTCCTTCTTTGTTTTATTTCATTGAGCACAATACTTTCTAGATTTATGAAGTTTGCTGCATGTATCAGAACTTCCTTCCTTTTTAAGGCTGAATAATATTCCACTGTGTTGATCAGCCGCCTTCTGCTTCTTCATTCCCCCATCAATGAACACTTGCGTCGTTTCCATTCTATTGTGAACAATGCTGCTTGTGTCCTTAATTACAATTCTTTTAGGCTAAGAAATTACTCTTAAGGAGTTCCCTGATGGTGTAGTGGCTTAAGGCTTCGGCGCTGGTGCTGTCAACGCTGCGGCCTGGGTTCGATTCCCAGTCAGGGAGCTACCCACGTACAAAAAAAAAAAAAAAAAAAAAAAAAAAAAAAAAAAAAAAAAAAAAAGAAAGAAAGAAATTACTCATGAAACTTTCCCAAAATTATCTCATACAAGCCCAAATCCCATTTAAGTCCTTTCGAACAACCTTTCCGGAGACTCCTTTACCATTTTCATGGTGTGTGTCCCCCTCGTTGTAATAAGAAAATAAACCCAAAATTTTCTCAATTACTGGTGTCCTCCCGGTGATCTGTGGCTGAGGGGCACTGACAGATATCAGCAAGTCTGTCTCAAAAACCAACCTACTCTCCAAAAGCATGAAAGGCCAGGTTCCCAATCTCCTCACTCACCAGTCCCAGGCCTGGTCCCTCTTCTCATCTTTGTCAATCTGATCAGCAAAATCTCACACTTAAATTCCTTTCAAACTCAGAGACAAGGGGGCCCTGCAATCACGTTTTAGAGACCAAGAGAAGTGCTAGGTTGTCCCCTTGTTGACAGCAGGGCCATGGACTGTCTTGGTGACCAATGTGCTCCCAGCTGCCCAAGGAGCAGAAACAAATGTCCCTTTTACAACAGAATGCCACTGTGAGATAGAAAGTGGCAGTTCAGAGGATGAGGTGAATCTAATCTGTTTGCTTTGTTTCTTTTTGTATTTGATCACCCAGTTAATTGTCACTTCCCTTGATTATAATAAAAGTCCCCTGGGGATGAGCCCTGTGAGTTGTACTCCCCCCAGCAGACCCTGGACACGTGAGGAGTCCAGGTTGATGTTTAGACATGGGTCTGTGCAGTTCCGAAGGGCTGGACTAGTGACCAGTAGTGACACAGAGACGAGACCCAGTTCAAAAGGAATCGGCAGCTACCCGCCTGCACCCGCATCCCACCTTCATCGCACAGGAAAACCAGCCCGACCCCACACCATGGTCAAAGCCAGTGTGTCTGAACTCTCCCCATGTCCAGGACCTGGGGCGGGGCTCGTCTTGGAGAGTGGCCTGAAAAAGTGAGAGTGGCCTCTGGGGCCCCAGGAGGAGGCTGCTGGCTAGTTGGGGCAGGAGAGAACGGTGGCTGGACAGGGAGGTCGGAGAGGTCGGGATCCCGGACTCGGGAGGAATAAGATGACCCCTGGGCACTGCTGGCTGGTCGGCCAGAGGGACTGGTGTCTGGGGTAGTGACCCCCACACCGAGGCAATTCCCCATCCCTTGAACTAGAGCCCCCTGGAGGGCAGGACCAAGGCTAAGGCCGTCTTGCCACTGAGGTTTCCCAGCCCCCAGCACTGGGCTGGAGTGCAGTAGCTGCTCAATGAAAGGATTAATCAATGATTGGATCTCCTGCAGGGGGCGGGGCTTAGGGCGGGCCAGGGAGTGGGTCCCAGGACCCCCGTAGGGGCTGCCCGGTGGGCTCAGCGGTGGAGGTGGTATTTAAGCCCCAGGCCTGGCAGGCAGAGCCTCAAAGGCAGTAGGCAGAGCAGGAGCGAGGATGGAAGAGCCTGGGTGTCCCAAGGGTGAGTCTGGGCCGACCCTGAGAGGTAGGGGCCAGCGGGTGGGGCTGTGCAGGTAGGATCCTGGGAGGCTTCTGGGCATCCAGAGAAGGGCTCGATTGTTTGGGAGGGCTTAGTGAATTTGGGGATGGGATTACAGTTTGGGGGTGAGATGAGCAGAGGGCCCTGAGTGCCCCCCTGCAAGTGTCAGGCTTTAAGCACTGGATGGAGTGGGGCAGAGGGGGAGGCGGGAGCCGACCTGGGCACCAGCCTGGGTGACCTGAGGCACCTGCCCTGCCTGCCTCGACCGGCTGTGGGCCCTGAGATCATAACACAGCGCTCTTGTCAGGCCCATTTCAAAGACGTGGACACTGAGGTCCAGACAGGTACAGGAGCCAGAGCTGGAATGGAAGGTGGAGGGCCAGGCAGGCCGGTCCAGAGGCGACACTCTTACCCCCAGGGCGGCTCGCCCTCAGGCCTGAGCCCCCGCCTGCTCACGAGGGCCTGGCGATCTGACGACTGGCCGTGGGGCGGTCTGACCCACTTTTCCCCTTGGCCAGGCCCTGCACCGGCCCGGATGACCCCGAGGCGGCAGCGGCAGGAGCGCACGGTGTACAGCGCCAAACAGCGGCAGGTGCTGGAGAACTTCTTCGCCCGGAAGAGGTACCCGACGTACCAGGAGCGCGAGATGCTGGCAGCTGCGCTTAACCTTCAAGAGGAGCAAGTGCAGGTCTAACGGCGCCCCGCCCCGCCCCCACTGGTCACCACACCCGCCCCCAGGGTCACCCTTACCGCGGCCGGGTCCTTGGGTCACCTCCTGCCCTCCCACGCCGCCGGCGGAGTCACCAAGGCCACGTGGCCGAGTGCTGCCCTTGGTCACCCCGCTAGCAGTGGGCACCCCGGTGCGGACACAGAGAGGGACCCCGAGTCCGCTCCCACCTGGCGAGGTAGAAACCAGCCAACACGACGCAGCCCAGACTGACGCCTCCCGGGGTCAGACGTCAGGGCCTCCGTGGGCCCGGGGACCTCTCTGCAGACCCGTTCCCGGGCCCTGGGGTCCGAGCCCTGTCCGTCCTGCCTGCCTTCACCTCCGCGGAGGCCTCTGAGTCTGGGAGGAGGCGGGGAGCAGCGTGAGACCCGAGGCCCTTCTCACCTGGGCAGCCTCACCCCTGGGCACAGGGGGTGCTGGGAGCTCCCGGGCTCTTCACTTCCTACCCGGCCCCTCTTCCCCCAGGTGTGGTTCAAGAACCGGCGGGCCAA
>PVJL010021303.1:0-10795 GCA_004026885.1 Lyroderma lyra
AGACATTGGTGTGTTCTAAGCCAGTAGCCTCAATGAGCCTCCCTTTGCCACTCTTGTCACTTCACAGAGTGGTTACTGCATAGCAGATAGAATGATTAAAACATAAATCATATGTTATATTTTTGCTTGAGGCCCTCAGATGGTTTCCCACCGCACTTGAACGAAATACAAACTCCTCATGGTAGTGTATCATGTTCAATAAGATCTGGCCCTTCTTAAGGCCTTGGTACTTGCTATTTTCTCAGCCTGGAGTACTCTTTGAAGCATTCAGATTTCTGCAAAAATGCCACTTGGTTAGTGAACACTTTTCTGACCACCGTATCTAAAGAGCATATCCATCCATTCTTTCTCCTTAACCAGCTTCATTTTCTTCCGGTTTATTTATGTAATATCTTTTCTCTCCCATAGAATATATGGTCCAAATGGGCAAGGACTCTTTTATTCACGGATGTATCCTCTAACCTGAGAATAATACTTGGCACATGCATTTGTTGAATGGACTGATGAATGCATTATAGTTCATTCTTCCTTCATCCTTTATATTTTCATTATAGTTATAATTATTGGAAAAGTATTATTTTTAGATAATGTAGTCAGGGGAGCATCTAGTTCCCTTGCTTTTGTCCCCATCCTACCCCTTAATACATGTTTTCACAAGTTAAGAAAGTTGCTCAAGAAGCATTAATATTTCTACAAAT
This sequence comes from Lyroderma lyra, assembly GCA_004026885.1. NCBI lineage: Eukaryota > Metazoa > Chordata > Mammalia > Chiroptera > Megadermatidae > Lyroderma > Lyroderma lyra. The sequence continues at coordinate 699 of PVJL010021303.1, forward strand.
ATTTTAGAAGCCACGGTACCTCATTCATTTCTCAGTTCTGGTCTCTTAAATGTTTTGTTCAGCTTTGATGAATTGTGGGTGAGAAAGGTATAAAATCAACATAGTCATTATAGGCAGGGTACTTTTGCTTGTTTAGAATAAAATAAGCAAATCCCTAAGTCATAAGGAGTTTCACTGTGTACCAGGCAAGGCCTCATGCTACCCCAGCACACTGCCAGCATAATACGCCTCCACCTATCTTGTTCATTATTCAAAGATGAGTAATAATGAAAAGAAATTATCAAAAGATCTAGTCAAAGATACGTATAGTAAAACACAAAAGCAAAAACCTCTCACAAAAAAAATCATAAAAATATTACAGTGACACAAATGGAAATATCAAACACATATCCAGGATGTCAGAATTAAATATAATAAATGTCATTTAATTTTTTTATCTTTCTATAATTAAAAAATTTTTCAATTGCATTTGATATACAATATTATGAGTTTTAGGAGTACAACATAGTGATGAGACATTTATATAACTTACGAAGTCCTTACCCCATAAATCTGGTACCCTTCTGACCCCATTCATGGTTATACAATATTATTGACTGTATGCCCCGTGCTGTACTTTCCATTCCCGTGATTGTTTTGTAACAGGTGGATGGGGCCTGCTGCTCAGGGCAGCAATTGCCTCTGGTGGTTCAGGGAGTTGGGTAGGGTGGGGTCTCAGTGAGTCAGCGGGTGGAGTGAGCAAAGCTCACAGACCAATCCGGTTCAGATTTGGCCTTGTGGGGGAGGGTGCAACATGGGAAAGAAAGCATTCCACCCGCAGGTTGCCCGGGAGGAGGACCCCACTCAGGAAAAGGGGCAACTGTCCTCCAGTCTGCATCCCAGTCACACAGCTCAGTTTGCCCCGCACATGCCTCCAACGCCCCCAGTCACCACCCCCCTGCTGGAGCCCAGGGTGAGTGCCCACGAGGGACTGAGTCTACTCAGGCATTTTAAGAGGATGTTTGGGTTTCCTGCTGCCTTCCGTCCCACTGGGACAGTCGAAATCCTCCCTGTTTTTCATAGCCAGATGTTGTGAGGCTCTTCTTTCTAGCAGTAGTACTCTGGGCTGGGAGCCTGGTGTGTTACTGGGTCCCTCCATGGGGAACCTCAATGGCTGAGCTATCCCTCCTGATTCTCAACTCCATACAGAGGTTTGGGGCCAGCCCATTTTGTATCTCCGCCCCTTCTACCAATCTCGAGGTAGAGCTTCTCTTTGTATTTTTAGTTATAAAACTTTTCTTTAGTGAGACTTCAGTTGGTGCTCTAGGTTGTTCTATAATTTAGTTGCAATTGTAATGTGTTCATTAAACAAAGCAGGCACAGTGTTACTCTGCCATCTTGGATCTCAAATAAGTGTCGTTTTAAAACAAGAGCAGAAAAAAAATACAAACATTCAAGAGGGAGAAAATGATGAGACATCAGAAGGGGATTAAATTTGAAGTGTCTAGAGTTCAGGAAAGAAGTGAAAAAGAAAAATGAAATCATCACAGAAATTAAAGTTAGTATTTGAAGGTGTTTTATGTTGGCAGTGTTCTTGGGGAGCAGGAAGCCGTGCTGGTGCAAAGTGAAATTCCTTATGATTTAGAGCTTTGAGTGTTGGCTAGTTGGTGCTTTCATCTCCGAGGTTGACAGAGTTTAACATCTTTCTTAAACTTTAGAATCTCTCCTCTCTCCTGCCTTAGCAACAAACTCTTTCAAGGAAATGATGGCAAGTCTATGTGTTTCTTTTTCTATCCTGGCCTCTCTTGTTATTCCTGGCTGCTAAAAAGGGGATGAGACCTGAAAGAAAAACCTTCTCCCTCACTGTTTAATTTCACAGACTCTTGGATTTCTATGGGTAACATCGAGGAGTCTGTGGCCAGGGTGACATGTTTAGACTTTTCTGAAATACTGGAGATTGCTGAAACACCCAAGAGGGTTTTGAGGAAGACAACTATTAGCATCCCTTAAGTTTTTTATATTTTGTTTCCTATCTGTGCTCATCAACTTGCCATTTTCAGAGAGTAAATCACTTTATTTGAATTTCTTTATAATGGGGTATCACATGAGCATCAAGACCCTTGCATTCCCCCATTGTATGTATAGATTAAATTTGCCCTCATCCTTCTGAAGTCCATCAGGTTTGCTGCCTGCCCTATTATTAGCACATCCAAGGGCACATCATAACACATGAAAGAAGGGCAAATCTTTAGGGAAAATTGAGGTCGTGGTATGATGCACAGTTGTGTTGCTGATCCTACCTCCTCCTTGGTCTTCTCAGCCAGGAGTCACATGGCAAGAAATGGCATGGTTCTGGGTCACTGAAGCCATTCTCCGGATCTTAGCAGTCCTGGTGGCCTCACTGAGGGCATTCACTTGGACAAGAAGAGCATAATTCAATCTACTGTTTTAACATCAAGCTACTTCAGAATTGTTGCTAGAATATCATACATGCCTAGGTGTTCAAAAATCCCCGAGTAAATGGTTATTAAGCCTACTCCTCTATCTCACCGACTCATTTCTTTTCCAGTGCATTCTCTTGGCACTGCCTAATAGAAATATCCCCAAACCTTTGCACACTTCAGAAATATGCTGTACCCTGAATAAGTCTCGCAAAGATTACGTTGACAGACTTTGCATCAGACTCATAAAATTCAAACCTAAAGAAAAAAAAACTATCAGCTTGGGTCAAAGAATCTATTTCTAAGAAAACAGTTGGACTCATTGCAGAGGATTTTTGACACAGAACATACTCTTCTTTTAGACAATCAGTGGGAGAACAGCTAGTCCCCGGCCATTTGGAAATCTGTCCATGTGCAATTGGCAGCAGCTCCTAATTGGGAAACAGGAGGGTGGGAATGGACTGGGCAGAGCAGGCTGAGACTGGCAGGCTGGGCAGGGCCAGGAGGGAGAAGCACAGCGCTTGCTGCTGCCCTTCCTGAAAGCCTCTACCCCCAGACAGCGCTGAAGAATCCACCACCACCTTTTCTGGAGCTCAGGGAAATAAGACCATAAATAAGAAGAGATGTGCTTGAGTGTGTTGTGGAATGTCTGACTATTGAGAGAAGAGCAGGAAAAGTGTGCCCAGGTCTGGAGAAGGTCAAATAGAGCCACATTTGCTGAATACAGTGAAAAGCTGAGTGACCCAATTAATTTTTATGAAAACTCCTCCTTGTACCCAGGTTATCCAGCCTGTTCTCTTCAATAAGGGGAAAAGAAATCAGTGCTTTTGACTTTCAGTGGGTAATAAATTGTAAATAGCTGGGATGAGGCATTCTTAGCTGTCTGGAAGGCTAACTTCCAGGGACAGGGTTCACTCTGCAGACTTCTCCCTCTGAACTTTCTTCCTCTGTGTTGGAACACTTAGTGCCAACATTGGAAAGCCTCTTTTGTAATTTTTTACTCCATTATGTTGCAATTTTATCATCTCGTGCATTTGGCACTTACACTATTTTTATAATGGTCTTTGGTTTATTTTTGGCTCAGTTTTACGGCTCACTGCCAGGCCCAAACTTCTGCTGTGTAGCTGACCCAAAATAGTTTCCAAGGAGCAGATGCAACTTGATATCAAAACTTTCTCCTCACATGTTTAAGTTAGTCCTATAAATTTTGAAGGTCCCACAAAAGTGTTTCTGGTTAGTATTAGACTCACAAGGTGTGTTATACATTTGGTGCATGAGGTACAAAAAGCAGGTGATCATGTCACTTAAAAGTAAATCCAAACAAAAGATGCCTTTGCAGTAAGGTGCTCTCTACAAGTCAGAAGTAGTTCCAGATATATAGAAATAGAAATTGGGCTGACATTTAAGGGAATATAAATATGCTACATAGCCAGCTAGGCTGATGAGAGTTCTTGTGAATCTTCATCATCTGAATCCTGACTATTTCTATTGCCACCACCACCAACTAATGATGATAACTACTATTCACTGATCTCGTATAGTGTGCCAAACCCTTTACCACCTATGACCTTGTTATAGTGTCTCCTTCACTCCTTATAGGTGGAACTATTTTCTCCAATGTTTTATAAATGGAGGAACTGGTAGTTTAGAGCAATGTTTTCCAAACTTAGCTGTAGAATCTTTGGGGGGACTTTTAAAAATCCCAATGAGATTTTTAGTTTAAAGTGCTTTTATCCCCCTTCTGTGTATCTACCCAAAAGACTTGAAAACCTTTGTCCGCAAAGACTTATGTACCCCAATGTTCATTGCAGCGCTGTTCACAGTGGCCAAAACATGGAAACAACCAAAGTGCCCTGCGACAGATGACTGGATAAAGAAGCTGTGGTACATTTACACAATGGAATATTACTCAGCTGTAAGAAAAGATGAAATACTGCCATTTGCAACAAAATGGATGGACCTGGAGATCATCATGCTTAGAACTAAGTCAGACAGAAAAAACAAAGAACTGTATGACTTCACTCATATGCGGAATATAAAACTGAAAGCAAAGAAAAAAGAAATGAAGAGACAAACAACCCATGGACACAATCAATAGTTTAAGGTTTATTTGGGGACGAGTGGGTTAGGGAGGGGAGAAAGGGGAGGGGGTGGGAGAGGAGGGGGTGAAGCTAAATATAAGGTGATGGAAAGAGAAGTCACATTAGGTGGTGAACTTATTATACATCAAGTTGACAATGCACTGTAGAATTGTATGCCTGACACCTATGTAATCCTTGCTAACAGATGTCACCCCAAGAAGTCTAACAATAAAAATGAATTTAAAAAAAAGTGATTTTGAGACATCTAATAAGAGTTGTCCATAGGAGTCATCTGGACCAGATGTACGTTTTTGTGCCATGAGCAGTCTATTGAGGGAGAGTCATGGATCAGAGTGCCTGCAGGCAAGGAGTATAGAGTGAGACGAGGAAAAGGCCTAGGAACTAGATTTGAGGAACTTCAAACATTAATTGTTAGGTAGAGAGAGGAGGATGAACGTATGGAGAGAATGAGATGGGGCAGTTGGTATAAAGAAAAACACGTGTTTTTTTGTTACTGGGAGCCAAGGAAAGAGTGTTTGTAAAAGGAGGGAGAAGTCAACAGTGCCAACTGCTGCTGCACAGGGTCAAATGGGATGAGGACAAAAATGTCTGTTGTTTTTGTGGACATGTGTATCAGACTCGTTGGTGACTGTGGAGAGAGCTTTTCTGATGCATTGTTTGGGGGTAGAGGCCAGATGGAAGTAGTTTGAAGAAATGCAGAGGGGAGAGTAGACATCAATTTCTCATAAGATCATCTTTCATCTTGTGTAGAGGCAGGAAATCAAATGTACAGTTCAGGAGAGGTGGCCCTAGACAGCCCTTTGTAGCAACAAGAGAACTCCCAACTTTCTCACAGGGTCCCAGGGCTCTTGGCTGTTCCTTCCACTTTGAAGGCTCAGGTTCCTCAAGTCACCTTCAGGCGAAGTGAGTTAATTCTCCAATTCAAAACAGAAGTCACAGGTGCTATCAATATGAATGTATGTATAATGCTTAGGGGACTAGGAAGTTCGAAGTAGAGAATGGATGTAAAATATGGAACACCAAGTAACTGTGTTCATTGACACAGCTACGTCGGAAGGAAAAGCCTTTGAGTATTCATCCTGTGCCACACCACATATCATGTGGTAAAGAAATGAAGGTGCAGAGAAGTAAGAAACTTGTCTTATGTAGCAAGTATGAGAGCTGGACTTTCAAGTAGAGCCCTCTTCTCTAAGACTTCTATTCTCTGGTCTGTAGTGCTGTGTTCACCACCCCGGGGAGCACCTATCTCTAAAGACACTCAGTTCTTCTCTCCTTTGTATTTCTGCAGAAGAAGGCTTCAGATATATGGGGCATTGCCAACAACAGGACTTCTTTCTAAGCATCTGCTGCTATACCATTGGGACATTCCTCACCGTAATAGTGGCTTGTCCCACCATAAAGAATGCATAGTAGATTCATCTGAACTATGAAAACAATACAAGGCTAATAATAACAGGAAACAAAACAACAGGCAACAATAGAATAGGGAGATTTATTATACATTATATTATATTTTGGATGTACACATCTATTGACACCTCTAAAAAGTTTTCTCCTGCCATTCCTTTCATGCGTGAGACCAAGATCTGATCTTAAAAGTTTTAAATGTTCTCTTATTCAAACAAACTCTCTCAGTAATAGAGGCTAGCATTTTAAAATGCCACCTGAATGTCAAACATTTTGCAAACATTTTATCTAATCTTCAAAACAGTTATATGAAATTGGGTTTGCTGTCCTTATTTCACAAATGAAGAAACTGAGTCTGTCATGGATTTAAAATGGCTGCAAATTCTTTGCCATCCTTCATAAGAAGTTTGGTATTTTTCTCCATTTCCTTGAATCTGAATTGGCTTGACCAATACCATGTGGTGGAGGAGACATTGTATGTTCTGAGTCTAATCTTTTAGAGACCTGATGGCTTTTGCTTTTGCTCCAGCTGCCATGTAAGAAGTTTATAAACCCTGTGCTGTCATGCTTTGAGTAAGCTCAAGCTAACCTTGTGGAGAGGTTACTTGAGGAGAGAGGGAGGAATGGAGGGACAGAGAGAGAGAGAGAGAGAGAGAGAGAGAGAGAGAGAGAGAGCAAGAGAGGAAGAGAAAGAGGAAGAGGGAAAGAGAAAGAGAGAGGAGCGATCTGGTCAGCACCAGCTCTTCTAGCCATTTTAGCCCAGCAATTGTCCTACACATCCAAGCTCCATTAGTTTCTATTTGGAGATAAACTCAAAACACTATCCAACAGCCAGAATCTAGATCCCAGTGTATGTCCAGAGTTGGTTCATCTCAGTCATTCCTAGCTCTCTGTGGTACCCTATCTGAGGCCATAGACTTTGTGGAGACAATCTGTCCCTGTTGGGTACTGCCCTAATTCTAGACCCACATAATTGTAACTACGGTAAAATGGTTGTCATTTTAAATCACTGAGTTTTGAGGTGGTTTGTTATGATGCAATAAGTAATTTAAACAACGTTTCATAAAACAATTTTGCCCGATGACAGAGGAAGGAGCAGATTCTGGACTGAAATCCATATCTGTCTGATTACAGAGCTGGGCCACTTTCTGCTACTTTGTGAGGTTTCTTCTAGGACTGCAAGATTGGTATTTAACTTCCACTCAAGTCTTCTCTAAATTTCTCTCAGCTTACATCTTGAGCGTATAGAAAGATGAAGAAATATTCGTTCTTTTTTTTACATTACAATAGAAAGTTTAATAGGCAAACAAGTTATGAGGTTAATTTTGGGTCAGCCTGTTGCTAATTCTTTTTCCTAGACCTTAAGATGTAATTTGATAGGAAAAGCAAAAGAAGTTCCAGAAGATAACCCTAGTCAGACCTTCATCCCTGCCCATTCCTACTTTTCAGTTATGAGACCATATTTTCCTGTCCCTTGATTTTTTTTTTAAGTTTTAAAATAAAACATGATGAAGACAATTCTGCCAGAGCAAGAAGGCAAAGGAGTTGTGTAAAGAGAATGCATTGCCTCTAGTGTGAGCTACCATAAAGTAGGAGCCCATCCAGCCATTTCGTGGGATCTCTAGGAACTGGCAGGAATTCAGTTTACAAGATGAATAGGGGATGTTCCCATAGAAGGGGGTTCTGTGTTTCTGTGGTAGCAAATGTACCATGTGGTGATAGCCCTGTGAATAGCTATGTTTATTAAATTCCAAAGCAAATACTCAAGTGAAACACCACATGAAAGGCCAGACCACAAGCTGGAGGTTTCTCATGGCACTGGCGAGTTTGCAAAAAATGTCTGTGGTTTGTGGGTGTATGTATGTGTTTAAACTACACATCATTTATACATGCATCTATTTCTAGTAACTGTTGCATATAACTAGCAGAAAGGCTTAATCCATAGCTCTTACTCAATGCTGAGTAGGCAATGGCATTAAAATTGTTGTGGTAGCCAACTTCCTTATCTGTAGAAGTGTCACGTTACCTAAGTTCTAATTCTGGGGAAGGAACACATTAATATAGAGATACAGGGAAACATTTCGTGTACAGGGCATAAATAGCTGACATTTCCATAGGAGTTACAGATTAGATCATTGTTCAGTGAATATTCAGTTTTTCTCTTCCCCATTCAAATGATGTGGACTTGGCATTGTGACTTTGGCTAATGAAATACAGTAGCAAATGGCAATGTGTTGAGTTCTGATTCTAGGCCTTTCGATGCTTTGTGTGTATCCACACAAACATCTGGTATCCTCTGACCCCTTTCAAGGTCACTTTCTAGGATAAGGACTGCTGTCTTCTGTGATAGGGACCCAGGATGAACCTTGGTAGACTAGAATTGTCTCAGCTGACTTACAGCCTGAAGCAGAGCCTTATGGTGTAGTCGCTGAGATCCAGTTGGTTTTTTACTTAGCATTGTTGTGACGATTGCTGATTGAAACAGTGTGTCTCCACTTTTATGCAAAATGTTCCCCCCTGAGCTTGTGGTTATGAATTGAGGCTGCTTTGGGGGTTGCAAGTGAGGTAAAACTCTTAAACATTTATTAAAATCAGATTTTTAATTTATTCAGAGTATTTGGCTGTGAGCTGAGGGCAGACCAGGAGACTATGTGTGAGGTTACAGAACGGCTACAGACTAGACAACTGGGTGACAAGGGACCCGGGGCAGTTCTTCCTCTGTGAGAAATTTACAGCTACCATTTGAATTAGGAAAGCAAACTAACTGAGCATGTGCAGTTAAGGAGACAACTTATAAGGGAACTGGTGAAAGGGAAGGGTAAGAAGATGAAGTTGTCACTGCCATGGAAAATTGAAGGTCTCCTGTTCTAAAATGTCTTGTGTGAAGGGAGGAAGCTGGGTTTCCTTTAGAGTTGGTTGGATTCACTTGCTTGTGGAGGTGCTGTGTGGCTCACTCCCTTTACAAGGCTTGAACCAGTAGAATGAAATATTTTTGGAGATGTTAACATCTTCCCTGGACCTCAAGAGATGACCAGAGGAAAGGCCACTTTCTAGGATAAGGACTGCTGTCTTCTTTGACAGGGACCCAGGATGAACCTTGGTGGAATACAATTGTCTCAGCTGACTTACAGCCTGAAGCAGAGCCTTGTGGTGTAGTCGCTGAGATCTACACCAGACGGTCAACTTTGACCACGTGACAATTCTGTCCCTTTTTTCAGCTCTTATATTCTGGACCCCTCCTTTACTTTTTACTGTGGACACATCAGCATCCTAGGGAAAATAACCAGAATTCAGTTACAGATGAGAAATACACCTTCAGGGCCTTTCTGGCTGCCCTTGGTTGCCTTGCCTTAGTTGAGTACCGATGATAGAATGCCAAGCAAGTGCTGTAGTTCTTCTTTGTGAGGTTGAATTAAAAGGTGGAAAATAAACCCAAACCCAATATTTACTGAATGACTAACATGTTCTGGGGTAGATGTTTTAAGTGGCTTATTTTATTTGCTCCTTATGCAATAGCTCTATGAAGTAAGTATTATTAGAACGAGTTTACAGGTAAAGAATTAATTAACTTACTTTTGGCCACACAGCTAATTAATAGAACTGTCGTGGTGACCAAGGATATATAGTTTTCAACCAAGTTTTCTTTCCATTATGCCCAATATTTTTCTGAAATTTAAGTTTTGGTTTTGGAGGTCCAATTTGGTGGAAAGATGGTATTTGTTTTTGTTAGAAAGATTAAGGTCAAGTCACTATTCTGTATACCTTAAATTTATGCAGTGTTATATGTCAATTATATCTCAATAAAACGGCGAGAAAAGAAAAAGAAATGTATTAGGGGGATGCAAGGGGACGCATCTCAGACTGCCCTGCAGGGTGGGAACAGACAGACGGACAGACTGAGTTGGGACTTCTCTCTCAGCCTTAGGTTTTCTGCAGGGCCTTGAAATTGCATTAGAATGGACATTTGCAGCAGGCAGAGAGAGAGAGAGAGAGAGAGAGAGAGAGAGAGAGAGAGAGAGAGAGAGAGAGAGAGAGAGAGAGAGAGAGAGAGAGAGAGAGAGAGAGAGAGAGAGAGAGAGAGAGAGAGAGAGAGAGAGAGAGAGAGAGAGAGAGAGAGAGAGAGAGAGAGAGAGAGAGAGAGAGAGAGAGAGAGAGAGGGAGAGAGAGG
>PVJL010021304.1:0-10784 GCA_004026885.1 Lyroderma lyra
GAACTGAAAACCCAGAAATAAACCCCAAATTTATTTACAAATAATTTTCTTTAAAGGAGCAAAAAACATACAATGCGGAAAAGACAGCATCTTTAGTAGTGGTGCTGTGAAAACTGGAAAAATATGTGCAAAAAATGGACCTAAAGACCTTCATATCAGACCTGCAAAAATAAACATTATAGAAGAAAACATTGGTACTGAACTTATAGACCTAGGACTCAAGGAAGACTTCATGAGCCTGACCTCAAAGGAAACGGAAGTAAAAGCAAAAACAAATGAATGGGATTTCATGAAACTAAAAAGCTTCTGCCCAGGACAAGAAACCATCAACAAGGCAAAGAGACAGCCAATAGAATGGGAGAAAATATTTGCAAATAACGCATCCGATAAGGGTCTGACATCTAAAATATATAAAGAACTAATAAGATTTAATAACACAAAAACAAACCACCCAATTGTAAACTGGGCAGAAGAACGAAACAGGCACTTCTCCCACGAAGAAGTACAGATGGCCAGCAGACACATGAAAAACTGCTCAACCTCATTAGCTATCAGGGAAATGGAAATCAATATCACAATGAGGTATCACCTCACACCTGTTAGAATGGCTATTATGAACAAGACAAGGAATGACAAATGCTGGAGAGGATGTGGAGAAAAAGGGACTGTTGGACACTGCTTGTGGGAATGAAACCTTGTACAACGACTGTGGAAGGCAGTGTGGAGGTTCCTCAGAAAACTGGGAATGGAGTTCCCATTTGACCCAGCAATCCCTCTTCTGGGGGTCTACCCGAAACACCTGAAAACCTTTGTCCACAAAGACTTATGTACCCCAATGTTCATTGCAGCGCTGTGCACAGTGGACATAACATGGAAACAACCAAAACGCCCTGCGACAGATGACTGTATAAATAAGCTGTGGAACATATACACAAAGGAATATTACTCAGCTTTAAGAAAAGATCAAATAGTGTCATTTGCTACACAATGGATGGACCTGAAGAGCATCATACTTAGTGAAATAAGTCAGACAGAAAAAAACAAAGAACTGTATGACTTCATTCATGTGCGGAATATAAAACTGAATGTAACAAAGAGATAAGAAATGAACAAACATTTGGTCATAATCAATAGTTCAATGTTTATTTGGGAATGAGTGGGTTAGGGAGGGGGAAAAGGGGAGGGGGTGTGGGAGGACGGAGTGTTAGCTGAATATAAGGTGATGGAAAGAAAACTCACACTTGGTGGTGAACTTATTATACAATAAGTTGACAATGCACTTTAGAAATGTATGCATGAAACCTATGTTATCCTTGCTAACAGATGTCACCACAATAAGTCTAACAATAAAAAGGAATTTTCAAAATTTTCTTCCAATGTTTTAGATGTAAAATGTCCAACGAGCTTCATTATAAGGCAGGCCTGACCAACCTGTGGCCCAAAATGGCTTTGAATTTAGCCCAATAAAAATACTTAAAATGTAATATTTTGTGGCATTTTTTTGTTATACCTTATGAGCTATTGTTAGTACTAGTGGATTTTATGTGTTACCCAAGACAATTCTATTTCCAGTGTGGCCTAAGGAAGCCAAAGTATTAGATACCACTTATGTAAACGGTTGTCCTTTAGTGAAAGTGATAATTCATAACACCTGTTTAACTCAACACTTCTATTCTACTCAAAGTTCTGTTAGTCCTTTGCTTGGTAAATCCTGATTTTTCTTTTGCTTTTTCTTAGGAAAATTCTAAAAGATGACACACTTATTTTATAGAAATTGATTCTTCACAGTAAAGTGCCAGGTTTTAATTTCATTTGAAACTTGAAATATAGTTAGATGTTTAATGACATCCTGCATAGTGATTGTTTTTATGTGTCCAACATGTTCTCAAGAAGGAACTGTGAATTTGTGCAGATGATAGGGATTAGACAGCAAAAGTGTTAATACAAATAAACTTGAGGGGGCTAGCAGGAACAAGGTTTAGCTGAGCCTAGTTATCTACAAATAAAAGAACTCATATGGCTACAGCTCTGTCTACAGTGAGCATGATCTTCATAAACAAGCTGACCTGAGCTTGGCTAGCTGCAAGGAAAAGTTTACTGTGGCCCGATTCTACCTGTGATTTTTTACAGGTGACCACATCTTGATATTCAAGAATCTGCCTGTAGGTTTTCGGTATAAGAAGAGCTAACCCAAAGTTCAGGGCAACTATGTGCCTTGGACCCTTCTACATTAATCTGCCATGCCCATACTTCTCTCTTTGAATAAAACTTTCCAACTTGGATTTTCAGATCTCTCATGAACTTTTCACATTCTGTCAATAGTCAAGGGCATCCAATAACCAGAAGATATCACATTACATGACTAACTGTTTCTCGTTCCACAAATAAAATATATCCTTTAAATTTTGTTGATGTTCTTAAAAATCTCTTCAATGCTTAGATGTTGGAAGGCAAGATGGTGAGTGGAGAGGATGTCCCTAAAGCCTCTCCCAGAAAACACAATTGAATGGCCCCAAGGATCCAAGAAAAAGGACTCTGAGTGACAAAAACAGCACTGATCAATCCATGTATTGCAAGTAAACACCTGAAGTTTTGAGAGAAGGGGGCGAGTCGGAGAGATCGGAGGGATCAAAGACAGATCACAACAGGAATTGATCGTGGGTGACCATCCAGGAGAAGTGCAGTGCATGGGATGTGGAGAGGACAAGCGGTGACAAGAGGACAATCCCTAGAAAAGTGGCAGAACAGTGGGAGTCATTGGGGAGCTGGGCTGTGGAGCTGGAATTTGGAGCGGCGAGTTGGGGCTAGAGCTTGGCAGCCAGCCTCTGTAACTTTTGAGTGTTAGCAGGGCAGAGCAAGGACTCTGAACTGCAGAGACGACTTTGGGGCTCTAGGCTCTCTTGGGAAATACAACGCAGGCACGCCCAGCTCCTGCGCAGGCCTATGGCTCCTGGGTGCAGCCTGCAGTTCCTGATTATGGCCCCCTGCGGGGGCTAAACGGCTGCCAAGCGGACAGCGCATGACTCCTGTACAAGGCTGCAGCTTCCATTCCTGCCCGCTGTGAAGGTTGACCTGCAGCTGGCGCTGCTCGTGTGGCTCCAGCATGGGGCTGCAGTTCCCATACCGCCCGCTGCAAAGACAAACTGGCTCCCTTTCTACCGTGGGGTCAAAACAACAGCTTCGGAATTGTGGGTATGCATGCTCGAATGCCGCTGGCTCCTAAAAGCAGTTCGAGTCCACAGACTCTAGCCCAACCCTTGGTCAATGGAGCAGGCCTGGAAAGAAAGGCAGTTTTGATAGCGTTTGACCCAGCCAGCAGGAGCAGCCTCGGCCCGCATCACCCAGCTTCCCCATCATAGGGCAGAAGGAGGAGTAGTCCCATTGTGAATTTCTTGGCATCTTTCCTTTCATACATCCTCCCCGACAACTAAATGCAGGAAGCGAAGGGATCATGACAAATGCACACTGACTCCAAATGGAGCCAGAGTCCAGAAATCAGAAATAGACTTGCCACTCACAGTGCCACCTTGTGTCTGCCCTACACCAAGACTACACAAAAGTATCAATCTGCGCTTTGGTGTACTACTACTGAACATAACGCACTCATGTCAATGAGGAAGAAGCCAGCATACAGAATGAAATCCTTAAAACTGAAACTCCTCAAAAATATCAGAAAATTTATCGAGACAGCATCTTAGATCTAGAAGTTTCTGGAATAAGTGAGAGAATTTCAAGAGGCCATTCTAAAGTCTCTGAGGGAAATGAAAACATACTAACAGAGCATCATGGCTGAGATAAACAGCATAAATAAGGATATGAATGACATACAAAAAGAAAAAACTCCATGAACAAAAGGAAAAATTTAACAAAGAATTCAAACCCTAAGGAAGATTGACATAGAAATGTGAGAGAGAAATACTACAATAAAATAAGTGAGAAACAAAATACTGCCATAGGAAACAAGGCCAACCACATGGAGGAAATAATTGGTGATATTGAAGATCAGAACATGGAAACAGCTAAGAAAGAGGAAGGGAGGGAATATAGAAGCGAAAGGATTGAAAGAATTCTGCATGAAATTTCTGACTCAATGAGACAAAACAGCATCAAGATAATAGAAATCAAAGAAGGGGTAGAGCATTCTACACAGAGCACACTCAAACAAATAGTTGATGAGAACTTTCCAAACCTATGGAAAGATCTGAAACCTCAAGTTCAAGAAGAAAACAGGTCCCCGGATACCAGGACCCTAACATATCTTCCTCAAGACACATGGTACTAAAGATATCCAAAACTAATAAGAAATAGACAACTCTAAATTCAGCCAGGGAAACAAGAACTATAACATTTAGAGGAAAACCCATCAGGATGGCAGCATCTTTGTCAGCAGAAATGCAGCAAGCCAGAAGAGGGTGGAATCCAATGTACAAAAACTGAAAAGAGAGTAACTTACAGCCAAAAATAATTTATTCAACAAAATTATTTTTCAGATATGAAGGTGGAATTAGGACCTTCTCAAACACACAGAAGCTGAGGGAATTTGCCAGGACAAGGCCAACACTCCAAGAAATACTGAAGGAGTCTCTTTGACCTGCAACACAACGTCAGGAAAAATGGAACAAAGTTGGGACAACAGGAAAGAAACAAAAATAAAACAAATCAAACAAAGAAATAAGGAATGGTCACAGGAAATCCTCCTATATCGATCATCACTCTAAATGATAATGGACCGAAATCACCAATAAAAAGACACACAGTAGCAGACTTGATTCAAATACAGAAACTATCTATGTGCTGTCTTCAAGAAACCCACCTCAGCCAAAAGGACAAACACAGATTCAGGGTGAAAGGATGGGAAACAATACTTCAACTAAATAGTAACCAGAGTAAAGCAGGAGTTGCCATACTTATACCTAATGAAATAAACTTCAGGTTAAAAAGGATAGTAAAAGACAGGACGGACATTACATGATGATAAAAGGCACAATACAACAGCAATACTACTTGACACTAATTAATATATATGCTCCTAACCAGGATGCACCAAAATAGACAAAGAAAGTACTAACAGACTTCAAAGGAGAAACTGATGAATACACAATGATTGTGGGAGAATTAAACACCGCTAAGGAAACATCAGCACAAAATGACGCATTACAGCAATTGGCCATAATTGATATTTGCAGGACACTTCATCCAGCAAAAGGAGACTATTCCTTCTTTTCTAGGGCACATGGAACATTCTCAGAGATATCCCATATGCTGGGACACAAAGGTAGCCTCAGCAAATTCAAGAACATTGAAATTATACCATGTGTATCCTCAGACCACCATGCTTTGTAATTGGACATCAATTGTAAAAGGAACGCCGAAAAAAACATATATACATGGAGATTAAGAAAAGCTCATTGAAACAGGACTGGATAAAAGAACAACAAAAGATGAGATTAAAAAATATATACAAATTACTGACAAGGAAAACACAACATACCAGAATTATGGGGACACAGTGAAAGCAGTGAAAAGAGGGAAATTTATGTCAATACATGCCTGTCTTAAGAAGAACGAAAAATCACAAGGAAACAACTTAACATACCATCTTAAAGAACTAGAAATAGAAGAGCACACAAACCCCAAAGTCGGCAGAAGAAAGAAATAATAAAAATTAAAGCAGTGCTATACAAATTAGAAAACAGGAGGACAATAGAAAAAATGAATATTACAAACAGCTGGTTCTTGAGAAAGTCAACAAAATTGACAAAACCTTGGTGAGAGTAATCAAAGGATGAAAAGAAAGGACACAAATATCCAAACTTAGAAATGAAAGGGGAGAAATTACCACTGATACCACAGAAATACATAGGAGTATAAGAAAATCTTATGAAGAACTTTATGCCACTAAATTTAACAACCTAGAAGAAATGGACAAGTTTCTAGAACCTTATAGCTTACCTAGATGGAACAAAGAAGATCTCAATAATCTAAATAGATTAATTCATAGTGAAGAAATTAAAATGACTATCCACAATCTCCCTAAAGGCAAAAGCCATGGACCAGATCGTTTCACCGGTGAGTTTTACCAAGCATTCAAAGAATAATAAACACCTGTCCTCCTCAGCCTCCTCCAAAAAATGAAAGAAGCCATATTTCCTGACTCTTTTGAGGAAGCCAACTTTACTCTAATACCAAAGAGTGGCAAAGACAACACAAAAAAGAAAACTATATACCAATATCTCTGTTGAACACACAGGCAAAGTGTCTAAACAAAATATTAGCGAACAGAATATAGCGTTGCAGCAAAAGATCATACATCAAGATCAAATTGGATTCATCCCAGGAGCACAAGGAGGGTTCAACATACGAAAATCAATCTATCTGATACACATAAACAAAATCAAAGATAAAGAACGTATGACCATTTCCGATTGATGCAGCAAAAGCTTTCAACAAGATACAGCATCCATTTATGATCAAAACACTAAATAAAATAGATATAGAAGGGAAACATCTCAAAATAATTAAGGCCATATATGACAAGGCCTCAGCTAACATCATACCCATTGGGGAGAAAGCTGAAGGCTATTTCCTTAAAATCAGGAATAAGACAGGGATGACCCCTGTCACCACTGTTATTGAATATAGTAATGGAACTTCTAGCTACAGCAATCGGGCAAGAGAAAGGAATCAAAATTATACAAATTTGGAAAGAAGAGGTCAAATTGTCACTATTTGCCGATGACATGACGCCTTATATAAAAAATTCCAAAGATTCTACCAGGAAACTATTAGAAGCAATAAACGAATACAGTACACTCGCAGGATACAAAATAAATGTAAAAATTTCAACAACATTCCGATATTCCAACAACAAATCCACAAAAAAAGAAATGAGGAAATCAATTCCATTTGCTATCAAAACAAAATGAATGAAATACCTGAGAATTAAGTTAATGAAGAAAGTGTCAGACTTATACACAGAAAAGTATAAGACACTTTTGAAAGAAATTGAAACAGATTTTAAGAGGGGGAAATATATCCCCTGTTCACGGATAGGAAAATTTCACATTGTTAAAATGGAAGTGCTGCCTAAAGCAATCTACATATTTCATGCAATACCCATGACAATTCCACAATCACACTTTCATGAAATAGAAAAAAGAATTAGTAAATTTATATGGAACCACAAATGACCTCGAATTGCCAAAGCAATACTACATCAAAATCGTAAGGCTGGTGACATTACATTCCCTGACTTCAATTGATATTACAAATCATCAATAGTCAAAACAGCTTGGTACTGGCAGAAGAATAGACATATTCACCAATGGAATAAAACTGAAAACCCAGAAATAAACCCCAAATTTCTTGACAAATAATTTTCTTTAAAGCAGCAAAACACATACAATGAGGCAAAGACAGCCTCTTTAGTAGTGGTGCTGGGAAAACTGGAATAATATGTGCAAAATATATACCTGAGCTTTGAACTCTCTCCGTATGCATAAATTAACTCGAAATGGATTAAGGACCTTCATATCCGACCTGCAAAAATAAACTGTATAGAAGAAAACATTGGAACTAATCTTATAGACCTAGGACTCAAGGAAGACATCATGAGCCTGACCTCAAAGGCAAGGCAAGTAAAAGCAAAAACAAATGAATGGGATTTTATGAAACTAAAAAGCTTCTGCACTGAAAAGAAACCATCAACAAGGCAAAGAGACAGCCAATAGAATGGGAGAAAATATTTGCAAATAATGCATCAGATAAGGGTCTAATATCTAAAATATATAAAGTACTAATAAGATTTAATAACACAAAAACAAACCACCCAATTGTAAACTGGGCAGAAGAACTGAACAGGCACTTCTCCCACAAAGAAGTACAGATGGCCAGCAGACACAGGAAAAAATGCTCAACCTCATTAACTATCAGGGAAATGCAAATCAAAATCACAATTAGGTATCACCTCACACCTGCTAGAATGGCTATTATCAACAAGACAAGAAAAGCAAATGCTGGAGAGGATGTGGAGAAAAAGGGACTCTGGTACACTGCTGATGGGAATGAAAACTGGTACAACCACTGTGGAAGGCAGGGTGGAGGTTCCTCAGAAAACTGGGAATGGAGTTCCCATTTGACCCAGCAATCCCTCTTCTGGGGGTCTACCCAAAACACCTGAAAACCTTTGTCCACAAAGACTTATGTACCCCAATGTTCATTGCAGCGCTGTTGACAGTGGACATAACATGGAAACAACCAAAATGCCCTGCGACAGATGACTGGATAAAAAAGCTGTGGTACATATACACAATGGAATATTACTCAGCTTTAAGAAAAGTTGAAATAGTGTCATTTGCAACACAATGGATGGACCTGAAGATTATCATACTCACTGAAATAAGTCAGACAGAAAAAAACAAAGAACTGTATGACTTCATTCATGTGCGGAATATAAAACTGAAAGTAACAAGAGATAAGAAATGAACAAACAAACAACCAACCCATGGTCATAATCAATAGTTCAATGCTTATTTGGGAATGAGTGGGTTAGGGAGGGGAAAAAGGGGAGAGGATGTGGGAGGACGGAGGGTTAGCTGAATATAAGGTGATGGAAAGAGAACTCACACTGAGTGGTGAACTTATTATACAATAAGTTGACCATGCACTTTAGAATTGCATGCATGGAACCTATGTTATCCTTGCTAACAGATGTCACCCCAATAAGTCTAACAATAAAAATGAATTTCAAAAATTTTCTTCCAATGTCTTAGAAGTAAAATACCCAACGATCTTCATATAACGCAGGAGAAACCAACCTGTGGCCAAGGATGGCTTTGAAGGTAGCCCAATGCAAATACTTAAAATGTAATATTTTGTGGCAATTTTTTGTTATAGCTTATGAGCTATTGTTAGTATTAGTGGATTTTATGTGTTACCCAAGACAGTTCTATTTCCAACGTGACCCAGGGAAGCCAAAGTGTTAGATACCACCCACGTAATCGTTTGTCCTTTAGTGAAAGTGATCATTCAAAACACCTGTTTAATTCAACACTTCTATTCTACTCAAAGTTCTGTTAGTCCTTTGCTTGGTAAATCTTGATTTTTCTTTTGCTTTTTCTTAGGAAAATTCTAAAAGATGACACACTTATTTTCTCGAAATTTGATTCTTCACAGTAATAGTGCCACGTTTTAATTACATTTGAAATTTGAAATAAAGTTTGATGTTAAATGAAATCCAGCATAGTGATTGTTTTTATGTGTCCCACATGTTCTCAAGAAGGAACTAGGAGTTTGTACAGATGATAATGATTAGACAGCAAAAGAGTTAATATGAATAAACTTGAGGGGCTAGCAGGAAGCAAGTTTAGCTGAGCTTAGTTAGCTCCAAATAAAAGAACACATATGGCTACTGCTCTGTCTACAGTGAGCCTGATCTCGGAAAACAAGCTTACCTCAGCTTGGCTAGCTCCAGGGAAATGTTTACTGTGGCCCGATTCTACCTGTGATTTTTTACAGGTGACCCCATCTTGATATTGAAGAATCTGCGTGTACATTTTCTGTATAAGAGCTAACCGAAAGTTCAGGGCAACTGTGTGCCTTGGACCCTGCTACATTAATCTGCCATGCCCATACATCTCTCTTTGAATAAAATTTTCTAACTTGGATTTTCAGATCCCTCATGAACTTTTCACATTCTGTCAGTACTCAGGGGAATCAAACAACCAGAAGAGAAGACATTACCTTACTAACTGTTGCTGGTTACACAAATTAAATATACCCTTTTAATTTGGTTGATGTTCATAAAATTCTCTTCAATGCTTGGATGTTGGAGGGCAAGATGGTGAAAGGAGAGTAGGGCGCTAAATATTCTCCTAGAAAACACAATTCAATGGCCTCCAGGATCCAAGAAAGAAGACTCTGTGTGACAAATGCAGCAGCTGAGAAATCCGTGTATTGCCAGTAAACACCTGAAGGTTGGAGAGAAAGGGGCCAGTAGGAGAGAGGGGAGGGATCTGAGACAGATCGCAACATGACCTGATCGTGGGTGACCATCCAGAGCAGTTCAGGGCATGGGAGGCGTAGAAGAGAAGAGGTGACAAGAGGAAAAGGCTTAGAAATGTGGCACAACAGTGGGAGTTGTTGGGGAGTTGGTCTGGGGAGCTGGAATTTGGAGTGGCAAGTTGGGGACAGAGTTTGGGAGCCACCCTCTGGACTTTTGAGTGTTAGCAGGGCACAGCAAGGACTCTGAGCTGCATAGATGACATTGTGGCTCTAGGCTCTCTTGGGATACACAACGCAGGCACGCACGGCTCCTGCACAGGCATGGGGATACTGGTAGCAGCCTGCGGTTCCTGGTTGCAGCCTACTACAGGGGCTAGCTGCCTGCCAAGCGGACAACGCACGATCTCGGCACTAGACTGCGGCTTCCATTCCTGCCCGCTGTGAAGGTTGACCTGCTGCTGGTCCTGTTCATGCGGTCCTGCATGGGGCTGCAGTTAACCTACCATTCGCTGCAAAGACAAACCGGTTCCCTTGCTACCGCAGGGTAAAACAACAGCTTTGGAATTGTGTGACTACCGGCTCGCATACTCCTGGCTCCTAAAAGCAATTTGAGTCCACAGACTCTGCCCCAACACTTGGTCGCTGGAGCAGGCCTGGATAGAAAGGCGGTTTTTATAGCATTCACCCCAGCCAGCAGGAGCAGCCTCGGCCTGCATTCACCCAGCTTCACCACCATAAGGCAGAAGGAGGAGTTATCCCAGTGTGCATTTTCTTGGCATCTT
>PVJL010021305.1:0-10783 GCA_004026885.1 Lyroderma lyra
ATTTATTGGTAAAGCTTATACAGTTTAATTTTTATACATTTAATCAATTAGAGAAGTTATTTGATTTACATAATTTTTTTTAAATTCATTTTTATTGTTAGACTTATTGGGGTGACATCTGTTAGCAAGGATTACATAGGTTTCAGGCATACAATTCTACAGTGCATTGTCAACTTGATGTATAATAAGTTCACCACCTAATGTGACTTCTCTTTCCATCACCTTATATTTAGCTTCCCCCCTCCTCTCCCACCACCTCCCCTTTCTCCCCTCCCTAACCTACTCGTCGCCAAATAAACATTAAACTATTGATTGTGTCCATGGGTTATTTGTTTGTTCATTTCTTTTTTTCTTTACTTTCAGTTTTATATTCCTCATATGAGTGAAATCATGCAGTTCTTTGTTTTTTCTGTCTGGTTTATTTCACTTAGCATGATGATCTCCAGGTCCATCCATTTTGTTGCAAATGGCAATATTTCATCTTTTCTTACAGCTGAGTAATATTCCATTGTGTAAATGTACCACAGCTTCTTTATCCAGTCATCTGTCACAGGGCACTTTGGTTGTTTCCAGTCTACGGCCATACCACCCTGAACACGCCTGATCTCGTCTGATCTCGGAAGCTAAGCAGGGTTGGGCCTGGTTAGTACTTGGATGGGAGTCCTTTTCTTTTTTATTAAAGCAGTAATAATTGCATTACCCTCACACAGGACCAAATTAAACACAGCCTTTAATGTGAGTTATTAAAAATGCTTTACTTCTTTGTCTGGCACTTAGAAGTCAGCTCTCCCTCTGAATCATTCTTTTTTCACTGATTTCTCCTTATCAAGAATACTATTGTGCAGAAAGGGAGGGGGTGGGGGAGAAGCAGAATATAGGGTGATGGCAAGAGAGGTCACATTGGGTGGTGAACTTATTATACATCAAGTTGACAATGCACTGTAGAATTGTATGCCTGAAACCTATGTAATCCTTGCTAACAGATGTCACCCCAATAAGTCTAACAATAAAAATGAATTTAAAAAAAAAAGAATACCAAGGCCTCTGGCATTTACAAAGCACTCTGTGTTGGCTCTTTTATTTCCAAACACTGCAAAAGAATCTGGAAACTTGAGCTTCCCCTGCATGGCAGTGATTTCTGAAATTTCTTACCCCCATGTGAGAAGACATTCCCTCCAGCCTGGTGAAAGTGCAGCTTGGAAATAGATAGAGCCTATTTAATACCATTTTTCTCAAGAACAAATGCTAAGAGGATAGTTTATTAATAGTGCTGATCATCTCTGTCAAAGGTATCTGTGGAGAGAAGGGAGGGTGAAGTGAAGAGCACTGGCCTCTAGGGTCATAATAAACCGTCCTGGCATTTTATTTCCTTGATATATGTGCACAATATTCCAGGCCATTGAATGAAAAGGAAACCATGGCCACAATCAGAAAACTCAAATGGAAAATACAGATTGATTCAGCAGCCAAAAGGGACAGAGTAAATTTTTTCACAGAAAATGGTGGGTTTCAATAATGGTGGGTATCCTCTTTGCTTTAGGAAGATAGGGAATAGGCAGGTCTATTGCCATCATCTGCTCACTAGAGTTCTCTTTACATTTAGTAAGAAATAGGTATACATGAGTATTGTTTTAATGTAGATTGCCAAGATTACTGCAGTTCTTTCTTTTTATGTGCCAGTGTAATTTGCAACAAGATGCTGTTGCTGCTGCTATCAAGGGGTGGAGCCTATTTCCCCACTGCAGAATCTGCACTGAACCTTGTGACCATAAAACAGGGATATTGTGTCAGTTCTAAGCCTGGGTCTCAAGAGACTGTACACATTTTATTAACTCTCTGGGAAATCTTCCTGCCTGCCACACTAACAGCCTGGGATGGCTTATGGAAGAATGAGAGGCCCGAGTCATTCCAGACAACTATCCCAGCTGAGGCCTCACACATGTGAGAGTTCAGCCAGGATCAGTAAAACTACCTACCAAACTGGTAGCTGAAAAGAGATGCAAGAACGTGTTCAGCTAAGATAAAAAAAACAAACAAACAAACAAACAAAAAAACACCCAGCTGAGCCCAGTCTAAACTGTCAATGGCAGAATTTTAAGTTAAATAAAGTGGTGTTATTTTATGTCACTGGATTCCTTTAGGGCATTTTGCTACATAGCAATAGTTAACTGATACAATCTTACTCTTGTTCGGGCACCTCTAGAGGACAAGAGGATTTAGCATGTAGTTGGGATAATACTAAATCTCTAAGCTAGAATATAAGTCCCATTAAGTCAAGAATCATATTTTCTTCATTCAACTCAATGGACATAGCAAGTGACACTAAAATAGATAATAGATAAATCTTGTTGTATTAAGTTTGAAGATTGTGCAAAAAAACTGTGCCTCTTCAAGAGGATGTCGTCATAAGAATTTGCCAAATTTACCTCCTGAAGTAATTGTCACCCTGGTTGAAGCTTCAGTAAGAATGACTGGCAAGGTCAATTGAGCTGTTTAAATTTAACCTAAAAAGTGTGTGGTAAAGAAGAGCCAGATAATAGGTTAACATGTCTACCACATATACTCCCTGCCCCACTAAACTGCTACACCTCTCCAGTTACCAAAATCGTAGTTATTCCTTAAATCCCACCCCTCCTCCTCTTTTTCATTCAGCTTTCATGTCCTATGGCTTATGCCTCTTAAATATATCCCAATCTATTTACTTTTTACACAACCCTAGTTTAGGCTTGGATGACCACATCAGCATTCTAAACTAGTCTCCTAACTAGTTGCATAACCTCTACACATTCTCCCTAGAGCAACAAGTATGCTCTTTCTAAAGCACCAGTCTGACTACCCCTCCCCTGCCAGCTTCCAGGTCTTCCCCATCACCCTGGAAATCAGACTTATCTGTGTTTGCCCCTTGCTAACTTTCCTTGCTCCCTCCTCCCTTTCTCTGTTCTCACCCACACTCGTGCTTTCCCTGCAATACTTAACTATTTGCATTCTCCAGGCTTAGGACTTGCTTGCGCTGGGACAGTGTCCCCACTTCCTAGCACATTGCCCAGCTATTATTCTACTTCCTTTTTTAGACTTACCTTAGATGTCATATTCTCTTTTCCTGAACCCCAAGCTGGGTAAAATAGAAGCATCTCTTTTGCAGTCTCTCAGCTTCCTGTTTAATTTCCAGATCTCTCTGAGGTGTCAATACCTGTTTCTTGCCCCGCTGTACCCCTGCTACTAGACTATGAGCTCTGAGAGGCCTGGTATATTTCTTTCATCCCTGTATCTAACACAGGGCCTGACTTACAGTAAGTGGTTAATTGAATGAATGAATGAATGAATGAATGAATGAAGCAAGCCAAAACCAGAGTGACTTTAAGCAGTCCCTGCTGAGAATTACACAGGTATGAGGGGAATCTATCTTACAGAGGAAAGGAAAAAACCAGTTCTCACCATGTTACATAATCTTCTGTAAATTAGATTACAAGTAAGAATGAGAAATAATTAATATCTGTGTCAGGCACAAACACAGAATAAATTTATAAATTGGTGGTTCTTATTAGACTCCAATTGTCAAAGGTGGAATTTTTTAAAGAATCAATGTTGATATTTATCAAAAACTTGTGCAAGGCACTGTGCTACAGGTTTATAAGTCTTATCTCATTCATCCCAGCCATGGTATAAAGTAGTCTCTAACACCATCTCCACTTACCAAATGAGAATTCAGAAGCACAGAAAGGTTAAGTAACTTACCCTAGGTCACTCAGCCAGTGGAATAAGTTAAGTGAAGTCATTTCTCCTCAGTGTAAAGCTGTATGGTCTTTACCTAGTCCCCTGTTATAAAATGTAGGCTGTGGGAGATGCAATAAAATTCTGCCATTTTACCATAAGTTGCTTGCTTATGGATTCAAATCAAGATAAAGTTTTCCATTTTCATGATTGACCTAGTCAATAGAAGAGCAAACAGTGTTCTAATCAATAAATGTAATTGTTCTTTCTTTCTGAGAGTATAATCTCCAGTAAACATTTATTGCCAAGATATAAGCATTCTATTTCCTTCCACCAGACTCCTAAGTGTGAATAAGTAAAAATTACACATGCATTTAATGTGGGCAATTAACACACTTCTTCTCTATTTGTTTCTACATTTAAGATTCATGTTATTTTTCTTCATTAATTAGCTTTTACATTTTTTTTGCAATCCTACAAACTTTGCCAACTCCTGGGTCCTCATCTGGATGGCTCCCTTTGCCTGAAAGCCACCCCTTTCTAAATCTGTCATTCAAGTTCATGACCCACCTTCTTCAGTTTTGCCACATCTTCCCATTCTGAGAAATATTACATGAAGTCAAGTGCTCTGTCCATTCCATCTTGTACTTACCAAGACCTCATCTACTCCACACATTTGGCTTTGTTTGGCCTGCATAATTTGCCTGAACAGATATTTTTTAAAAGTTTAAATTAGTTACCAACTTTCACAAATCATAAAATTACATGTAAAGGTCCAGACTTCTGATTTTCCTTGAGAAGCCATCAGATTTGATAACTTTGTAGCCATATTCATCCATGGCTACAATTATGCAGAATTGAGAGTCTGGTTCCTTAGTCAGGGCACAGCAGATGCTGATGTGCTCCCTGCACCCCATAATCCATCGCCACCTACCAGTTCTCTGTACCCGACTGGCTGTCTGATTTCCACCCACCCACTCACCTGATTCCTTGTGTGAAATCTTGCTCTGCAGACTGAGCCTGTTGTTTTTATTGTAGGACCAGAAGTGCCAGAGAATAACCATCTACTCACCACACACAAAAAGGCACCCTTAACAAATTACTACAAGAAATCGGTGAGCCCTCTTCATCATCAAAAGCATGCTTCTCCAACCTGCAGTCTGCAGGCTGCATGCAGTGCATGATGCTATTAAATGTGGCCCAACACAAATTTTTAAACTTTATTAAAATATTATGAAAATGATGCATGGGACTTTATTTTAGTTCATCAGCTATTGTTAATGTTAGTGTATTCTTTATGAGGCCCAAGACAATTCTTCTTCCAATGAGGCCCAGGGAAACCAAAAGTTTGGACACCCTGGTCTAAGGATTGTCAAGTATTAACATCCTAATATTTTTGTCTTTTATATAATGGTGGGAAATAATCACCCCAAATGTATTATATCTCACTGTGTTGTAGATTACATGTTGATTCTTCTGGTCCCTGGGTGGCTGCACTCATGTGCATGTTCTTTTTATACTGGACTGAGATTTCTGGAGTTAGTGCTGGCAGGTAGTTAGTGGGAGCACAGCTGGGGCTGTAATGGTCTAAGTGAACATTCTTAGAGAACCAGGCAGAAATTGCAGGCTTTTCATGACTTGGCTTCTGAAACAACTTGGCCTTCTTTCAACCACATTCTATTGATCAAGCAAGTCACAGGACCACTCCAGACTCAAGTGGTAGAGTACTAGAGCCCACCTCTCCATGATGAAAAGTGTGCAGCCATCTTTATTTTATTGCCTGGTTTAGTTTAACAAATAAGTGCTGACCATCATTTCATTACTTAAATCATTTATTCATTCTTTCATTCTATATTTATTGAACACTGGAGAAATGATATGAATCAGACATGGTATCTGCCTGGGACAAACTCATTTGGTAGAACAGTATGTGACTGTAACAAATTGAAGTATATTTCCACATTCATTGTAAATCTCAAGTGCTTGCACATTAGAATCACCTGGACCTTGTAAAAAACATGAATACTTTACTAGGGCAGTTTATCTTGGTAGTCCAGCAACCCTTAGAATACTATACAGCCTGGGATAGGACTGGTCTTTAAAGGCACTAGGCATTAAAACTACCTTGGGTACATGCTAGAATTCAGAATCTTGGGCTCCCTCTCCTCAAGTATGTGGATTTATTGCTCTAGGGTGGGGCAGATAATCTACATCTTTATTAAAATTTTCAGGTGATTTTGGTGTAACTGGTCCATGGACCTCTGGCAGAATATTCCAAATTCTGCATGTTATTGTTTTCTTCTTTTTGGTTGGTTCCCTGATGGGAAAGCAAACACAGGCCCCAGCAGTGAGAGTGGCAAAACTTAACCACCATGCTACCAGGGAATACCGTGCATTTTAAAGAAAGTGAGTTGCTAGGTAGACTATGTGCATATATGTGTGTGTGTGCACATGCACACATGTGTGTACACATATGTATGTAAATTGTATAAATACCAGTGAGTGCTTGAATTTAATTGGGCCACAGCTGGTGTTGATTGCATATTTTTTATTGGGGTGACATCTGTTAGCAAGGATTACATAGGTTTCAGGCATACAATTTTAATGTGGTTTTTCAATACTCCCCTAGCACAGTCTTTATGATTGAAAATCAGTGTTAAGACTAATCTTGGCTGTCAATTTTAAGATTTATTTAAAGGCACATGACAACTGAAGCTGTTTGTTCTTTAGTTAAATATTATACATATGGATTTAGGAGTTTAGATGCAGCATGTTGAACACAGAATTTATACTATGATTGGGCAGCTGTCAGTTGGTTTTAGAAACTGTGAGTTGCTTGGTCTCAATATCAGCTTGGGCAAATTATGTCACAAGTACAATCAAGGAGAAGGCTCTATATTCTGAAAATCTTTATCAAGGTTCCTGTAAGCTCAGATATGTCTCTGTGTATGAATTGAAAAAAAAGGTGCCACTACCACCAGGCAGAAACAGCCATTCCTGATTTAATGAGTGTTATAGAGGCTGAACAGTTAAGGGAAGAGGCTCCTTAAACAAAACAAAACACAACTGGGGCATTGTTATTAAAAGAAGGAGAAGGGATGCTGTGTGTATTTACTGCCATTGGAAATGAGGTCTCAGTGTACTGACTTTATATATGATCTGCTCACCCTCTCAGTCAGGCATCCCTCATGCAGCACACAACCCATACAAATATATGAGACAGCTATGGAGGAGTCAACACAAGTATTATTCAGAACCAAAGTGTTTGAAGTGCTCCAAACATCAAATTGGAGGCTATGATGCTAGTGCTAAAATAAAAAGACAACAGAAATAGTTTGTTAAACCAAATAGTGAAGGCCTCTGTGGTGAAGGGTGACTACAAGGAAAGAGACCAGTGAATGCATTTACTGTTGTGTTGCCATGTTAGTTTCTCTCCAAGGCCACAGTGAATCATGTGGGCTTCATCTGAGAATGTGTTATCCATTAGAAACCAGCCTATGAAGGCCTGTGTCCAGCAAGAGTGGACATGCTAAGAATCCCTTCCCCATCTAAGGTACAAATACCTCAGTTGTCATTTGAAAAACTGTCTCACTTCCAATCGAGTTTCAATGATTAAATACTGATGATGCACAGCAACTTCAGAGATAAACAAATGACCCAGGCTTTATCAGTCAGGACAAATCTCTCAGGAGCAGCTCTGCTTTGGATTTCGCAGACTGTGGAATCAGCTGAAGGAACAGCACATTACAAGTGTGGCCACTAAACTGAAATTCCAACTCCACAAACAATTAGGTGAGTTACTTGTGTTGCCTTATCCACTCTGAAGCAGACAGACTCTTACATGGCCCACATGACCCCACCTCCTAGTACTCATACCTTATGTAAACTCCCCTTGAGTGTGGGCTGGACCCATGCCTGGCTTCTAACTAACAAGTATGACAAACAGAAGCAATGATTTTACTTCTGTAATGATATCACATGAGACTGTAACATTTACCTTCCTTAAATAATGCGTCTCATCTCCTGACTTTGAAGAAGTAAGTGGTTGTGTTGGGAGGCCATGTGTCAAGAAGGGTGGTCTCTGACCAATAGGTAACAAGAGTCTGAGATTCTCAGTTCTACAGCTCATTGGTAAAAGGCTAATGTCAACAACCACATAAGCTCAGAAGCAGATGTTTTCTCAATTGAGCCTCAGATGACACCATAAGATCCTGAGCTTGACTCTTGACCCACAGCAATGATAAGATAATAAATGTAAGTTGCTATAAGATGCAAAGTGTGTGGTAATTCATAGTAATAAATAACTCATACAGCCTCTCAGAAACAGAACAGAAATAGTCATGTATTTGAGAATAAGGCCTTCAATATGATGTCAGGCATTATGCTGATTGTTGTGAGGTTTAAAATAAGATATTATAGGGATGTACTTGGCACACAGTAGTCACACAATACATTTCATTTTATTTCCTCTCCTCAGTTAGGCCACTAACATAAGTTGGTCACCACAGAATGACATATTAATGGGTTCAATCTGAACCTGATGCCAAGATCACACCAGGAAAATGCCAAAACCCGTTGAAAACTTTGTGAAAGGTAAATTTATTTTACATGGTACAAGAGGCTGTGTACAAGGCTAAAACTGTTTCATAATCCTGTCATGTAAACCAGCTGAAATTTTTCTTCACATAACTTGTATTTTGATTTATATATCAATAAATGTTCCCCAGAAACCCCTCATTTGAAAATTTATGAATCTCAGCTGGAACTGCAGAAAGAGCCCCAGAGGAACCTGCCTGGAAAATACAGCCTTCATTTACAAGCCCCACATATTGATCGGGCTATGAAAAGGGGAGTCAGAGACAGGAGAAATAGAGTCACCTTCAGGGACTTTGCAGTGTCAGTCCAAGGACTCAGTTCCCCAGAAGAGTCTGAGGGAGCCTGGTGCTTCATGGACCTGCATGGAGGTATGGCATGGCTTGATTACCCAAAGAGTGGTAGTTTGAAGACAGGAAACTGGAGTTGGGTGAGGTTATGGATAACATTGAATGCCAAAACATGGGGTATGAATTTTGGAACAAAAAAATTTCATACAAGATTTAATCTTCAAAATAGTTTTCTAGGATAAGACAGAGAGGCAAAACAGGGGAGAAGTAGACCAGTTTGGGATGTCATTGCAGTTCTTGTATAAGCAATAATGGTGCCTTGGATGGTGGTGGCAGTGGGGATACATGGAAGAGGATAAATATAAGATTTGGTGACCTGGTAGGACTGGGCAGAGAGGGCTGCTAAGATGGCACTTGTTTCTGACTTAAATAAGTGAGAGAATCGTGGCAGCACATAGAACTGAAATTGTGGAAGATAAGTAGCATAGTCAGAAGTCTGAGAATAGCCTCAGAGGAGGTTTTCACTAAAGAGAAAGAGAAATCTCACCCCAGGATGGCACAGCCTTTCACTAGGAGAAAATTATCCCAAAGCAGCTACTTCATCCATTACACTGTGGGCAAATACTCTGCCACAGACACTTTTTGGAATGTCCTCTCTGGGGACATTATGGCCCAGCTACTAATAAGTCACACCCTTCCCATAAAACCTGTAAGGCTCTTTCTAGAAAAATTCTATGGTTTCTCTATTGATTCTATGAGGGATCAAATTTATTTGGTTGAATGTTTCTCTGAGCTAAGGAAGTATATGGCTGATCAGTACAATTGATACATATGTGTTATGTGCTTGGGGGCTTTCAATTCCATTTTCATTGTCGTTCCTATATTGAGGCCTGTGCCAAATCTCAAGGACTCCAGTTATTATGTCCTTAAATCTATTCAGCACACAGTCAATTATCCAATATTCTAAGCTCAGAGGGTCATTGAGAGGACTAAATGCCATCATGGGTGTAAAGGATTTAACACAGTTTTTGGTACAAAGGAGGAGCTCAAATTTCCCCATTATTAGCACCATTGTCATTGATATCAATAATACCATCATTGTTATTATAAATATAGTATGCGGCTCCTCAAAAGTCTTCCATTGCTCCCCACTGCACATAGGAGAGTCCACACTCAGCCTGGTAATTACTATATGACATCATCACACCTGTGCATGTTTAATTCTCCCTTCTCTAATTTATGCCCTATATTTTAATCATGCAGTCCTGTCAGTATTTACAGCATCTTGTCAAACAATAGAGAAGAAAATTAGGTATGAATGAGACATTCTCAGCCTTCATGAAATTATGCTCTATTTGTAGATTGAGACACCCATAGTGAGAGTTCAGAGGAAGCCCAAATCTGGGAAAGAAACAACTTTATAACCAGGAATTTGATTCCTGACTCCTATGGTTCTATAAACAGGAGAGAAGTCTGAAAAAAATCTCCTTTCCTAGACCCAGGGAAGGGCATTGTACTGGTCATTTTATATAATCATCATTCAGTTTGGGGGCCAGACACTGATCTAATTTGTCATATATAATCTAATTTAATTAATTGCAAGTTTCTGAGATGTCTATTTTTGTCCCCATTTTATGGAAGAGAATCCTAAGGCCCAGGAAAATCAAATAACTTATCTAAAGTTACCCATTAATAAATGGAAATGCCAAACCAAGTACAGATATTTTTTTCGTCATGGGGATCATGGTGATTATGGTAAAAAATACTATATTGTGTTTTTTTTAATTCATTTTTATTGTTAGACTTATTGGGGTGACATCTGTTAGCAAGGATTACATAGGTTTCAGGCTTACAGTTCTATAGTGCATTGTCAACTTGTTGTATAATAATTTCACCACCTAATGTGACTTCTCTTTCCATCACCTTATATTTAGCTTCCCCCTCCTCTCCCATCCCCTCCCCTTTCTCCCCTCCCTAACCCACTCGTCCGCAAATAAACATTAAACTATTGATTGTGTCCATGGGTTATTTGTTTGTTCATTTCTTTTTTTCTTTGCTTTCAGTTTTATATTCCGCATATGAGTGAAATCATGCAGTTCTTTGTTTTTTCTGTCTGGCTTATTTCACTTAGCATGATGATCTCCAGGTCCATCCATTTTGTTGCAAATGGCAATATTTCATCTTTTCTT
>PVJL010021306.1:0-10779 GCA_004026885.1 Lyroderma lyra
CTCTGGGTAGAAGGGCTATTGATAGAGTTAGGTAAAGTTTCAGAATAGAGTTAGTTTTTTCGTTAGGCATATCCTTGGGTTAGGTTTTGGGTGAGTTAATGATTAGGAGTAGTTACATACTTAGGCTTCGAGTTACCTTTGAGGTTGGAGTCAGGTTTTAAGATGGGGTAGGAGAACTGTCGGTTTATTGATGCGGTGCAGATATCAGTTTATGATTCGGTTTTTAGGATTAGGGTGAGATTTAGCTTGGAAGTCAGTCTTGGATTTCCATTCGAGTTGGGGTTGGGTTTCCAGTAAAAGCGAGTATGGGTTCCTTTCAGGGATAGTGTTATAGGAAGGCTCAGGTTTTACACTAGGGCTTGGTTTAGCGTTAGATTTCAGTTTAGGATTATTTCTTGAGTATATTATGAAATTTAGAGTTAGGGTTCTGTTTATAGTAAAGCTGAGGGTTCTGTTTTAAATTAGGTTTGGATTTGGTGTTGGATTAGGTTTGGGGTTTCTTTGTAAATTAGGCCAGGTTTATGGTTTGTGTTTTTTATTTATGTATTAAATTAATGACATTGATATTGATTAGTAACATTAAATTTCCAGTGTGCATTTGTATAATACAAATTCATATTCATATATTGCATTGTGCATTCAAGTTCCAGAGTCACTTCTTCCTTCGCCCTATATTTGACCCACCCCTTTCTACTTCTACCAACTCTCTTTTTCCTTACTTTCTTGCAACCACCAGTGTGTTATCTGTATTTACGTGTTTTTGGGTTTTTCTTTGTTGCTTTCCTTTTTACATCCCAAGTATGAGTGAAGTTCTATGGTTCCGAGCTATTTCTATGTGATTTATTTCCCTTAGCATGGTAATCTCCAGACCCATCGATGTTGTCATAATCGACAGTGTTTCATCTTTATTTCTGGGCGAGTCGTGTTTCACTGGGTGTTTGTACCACATCTCCTGCATCCAATCAATTGTTGAAGAACATATTGGTTGTTGATATGTCTTGACCACCATAACTTGTAGTGGAAGGAACACAGGGGTATGTATATCTCTAAGAGTACATGTTTTCAGATTTGGAGGGTGGATACCCAGAGAATGGATTGCTTGGATGTATGGTATATTTGTTCTTAACATTCTGGGGAACCTCTGTACTGTTTTCCATCGTTGATGCCAATTGACATGCCCACCTGCAGCATATGAGAGTTCTTTATTCCCACAGCCTCTCCAACACTCGTTATTACTTGTGTTGTGGATCATAGGCTTTCTATTAATAACAGGTATGAAGTGGTAGTTCATGGCATTTCTCTAATAGCCAGTGTACTTAAACATTTTGTATGTATCTCTTGGGTGTTTGATTAATCTGTCTTCTTGGGGAAAATGTCTGTCCAAGTCCTGTGCCCATGTGTTCATGCGATTGTTTGTTTGTCTGTTGTTGAGTTCTAGGAGTTCTTTATATAGATTAGGTTTTAACCCCCTTTCAGTCTTTGCTTGCAAATGTCTTCTCCCACTCAGTCGGGAGCCTTTTTGTTTCTTGATGGTTTCTTTGGCTTTGCAGAAGCTTTTACTTTGGGTACAGTCCCATTCATTTCTTTTGTCTTTTACTTCCCTTGCCTTTGAGGTAACATTCATCAATCTCTTTCTGAAGCATGGTCTATAGGTTGGCGACCTATGCTTTCTTCTATGCAATTTATCATTATTGGTAGCATGTTTAGGTCTTTGGTTCCGTTTTAGTTAATTTTGGTATATTTTGAAAACTGTCACTCTAGTTTCATTCTTTTGCATGTGATATTCTCTATGCCCTCGCACCGTTTATGGAAAATGGATTCTTTCCTTCATGTTATATTTTTGGCTTTCCATAGAAAACAATGTTAACATATATATGTGGGATTTCACATTTCCTTCATTGGTGTGTGTGTGCCTCTATTTCTGCCAATACCCTGCTGCTTATATTATTGTCATTGTGTGTTATAGATTGAAGGCAAAGAGTGTGAAACCTTCAACATTATTGTTTTTTTTCTTCGGATGCCTGTGGTTATTTGGTTATTTGGAGTCTATTTAGATTCCATAGAAATCTGTTGTTGTTTTTTTTTGAAATTTTTCAAAAAACTGTCATTGGAATTTTGATGGGGATGGCATAAGATCTGTTTTTTGCTTTGTGTAACATGTCCATTTCAATGAGGTTCATTCGTCCCTTTTATGAATATAAAATCTCTGCATTTCTTTGTGCCTTCTTCAATTTCCTTTTTTTTTAGCGTTTATTTATTTATTTATTCATTTATTTATTTATTTCTACTCATTTTTATTGATACACTTATTCGTGAGACATCTGTTAGCAAGGTTTTCATAGTTTTCAGGCATACAATTCTACTGTGCATTGTCAACTTTATGTATAATCAGTTCACCACCTAATGCGACGTCTCTTAAATCACCTTATATTTAGCTTCACCCCCTCTTCTTCCAGCCCTTCCCTTTTCTCCCCTCCCTAACCCACTCGTCCCGAAATAATCATTAAATTATTGTTTGTGTCCATGGGTTATGTGTTTGTTAATTTCGTTTTTTCTTTGCTTTCATTTTTATATTCAACATATGGGTGAAGTCATACAGTTCTTTGATTTTTCTGTGTGGCTTATTTCCCTAAGCATGATGATCTCCAGGTCCTTCCATGTTGTTGGAAATGACAATATTTCATCTTTTCTTATAGCTGAGTAATATTCCATCAAAAATTAACTCAAAATAGATTAAAGACCTTCATGTACGACCTTTAACAATACACTGTATAGAAGAAGACATTGGTACTAAACTTATACACCTAGGAATCAAAGAAGACTTCATGAACCGGTCCTCAAAGGCAAGGGAAGTATAAGCAAAAATAAATGAATGGGACTATATCAAACTCAAAAGCTTTTGCAAAGCAGAAGAAAACTTCAATTTCTTTTAACATCTTGTGTTTGTCAGAGTATAGGTTCCTCAGGCCCTGTGTTAAGTTTTTTCTCAGCTTTGAGGTTAGTGTTAACATAAAAATTAGGGTATATATTGGACTGATCTTTAGGTTTATTGCTCTTTTTAGGTGTGTGGTTTCAGTTAGAGTCAGAGTTATAACTAAAGTTAGGTTTAGTGTACAGTTGGTCAAGAGAATTAGCGTTAAGATTAGGGTTCTATTGACTTTTGAAGTTCGGTTTTAACTCTCAATTACTGTTATGATTAGGCTTAGTGTTATTTCTAGAATTTGTTTTAAGGGAAAGCACGGGTTATGTAATAGGTAGGTTTAGGTATGTGCTTAGTTTCTGATGAGCTTAGAAACCATGTTAGTTTCAGGTAACTAGTATGGTTAGCATAATATTTAGGGTTAGGGTTAGGGTTAGAGTTAGGTTTGAGGTTATTTTTTTAGTTTTTACTTAGGAGTGGTGTAGGTTTAAGACCAAGATAGGGTATGTAGGGAATCCTAGCTTTAGCTTTAGGTAGACGATATGGTTTAGATTTTTGAGTTAGGTGAAGGGTTAAAAATAAGGTTAGGTTTGATTTTATTATTAGGGTTAGCAGTAGAACAAAAAGTCCAATTGTGTTTAAGGTTAGATTTTGTGTTTAAGTTTAGGTCTTTTTATTTTATTCATGGTTCAAATGAGAGGTTGCTAAGACGTAGTGTTTTAAGGTAAGCTTTGAGGGAGGGATTGGCTCTGAATTGTGGAAAAAGATAGGGGTGGAGTAAGGGCTGTGATTAGGTTAGGTTTATTGTTATATATTAAGGGTTATGTTTTAAGTTAAGTTTAAGGTGAGGTTTTGAGTTTGGTATGAGAGTGGTGTTAGATTTGTGTTTCCATTTAGGGTCCAGATTACACTTAGGATTACATTTTGAGTAAGCTTCAAGTTATGTAAATGATAGAAGGAGTTTAAGTTCAGAACAGATTTTGTGATGATGGATAGTGTTAGTGTAGGATAAGAATAAATTGTGAGATTAGGATGAAAATTTGAAATGAAATTTTTTGACTAAAGTTTAGGTTTGTGGTTACGTTTTTTATTAAGTATAAGGATAGTGTTACGTTCATTTTACAGTCTAGGTTTAGGGGCAAGGCTGAGTTTATGATTAGTGTTATGGATAGGGTTCTTGTTATGTTTCCATTTAAAGTTTGGGTTGAGTTTGTGATTAAATTTAAGGTTACTGTTAAGATTAGGCTAACCATTGTTTTATGGTTTACTTTGAAATTGGGATTAGGTTAGTGTTCTTTGTAGGTTATATGCTGGGGTTATGGTTGATGCACGAAGTAGTGAAGGGGTAGAATGAGGGATAGAGTGAGGTGTGAATTTCGATTTTGGGTTAAAATTACTTTTAATTTTCAGGTGTATGTTTAGGATTAGGACTCCCCTTAAGCTTAGGTTTAGGGTAAGTGTGAACCTTTCAGTTAGGATTGTGATTAGAGATAAGGTTAGTTGTGAGGTTATGTTTACGATCAGGTGCTGGTATGTGTGAGGGCCAAGATGATTATGACGCCCAGGGTTAGGTTTGGGGTTACGCTTAGGGATTTTGGGTATGTTCATGGTTCATATTCCACGGAGATTTAGTTTCAGGTTTAGGGTTAGGGTTATCTTTGACTCCAGGTTAAGAGTGTATATTGGGATGGAGTTCATGGTTAATGTTAGAGAATAGGCCAGGTTTAGGTTTAGGTTTAAAGCTAGAGATAAGGTTAAGATTCCATTATGAGTTCCTTTGAAACTTCGGGTTAGTTTTTGGTGTAGGGCTCACTTATGACTAAGTTTAGTGTTAGGTTCATCATTGAGTTAGGTATTGTGTTTGGGATAGTTTTAATACTTATTCCTTTTTTTTTAAATTTTTGCCCCCACATTGGCATTTCAGATTATCAAAATTGTTTTTCAACTTTCCATTTACCTAGAAGCAGCAATGGGGCCTGAACGCACAGAGTCTATTCAAATGCTTATCATAGATCTCACTACTCAGTCTTCTCTCAGGTTTTCAAGAATAACTTCTGAAGTCTCAAATCTCTTTACAATTATCAGATCAGGATTGAGAGGATGACTTTCCATGAAGATACCAAACACAAATGCCAGCACTTTCTTCCTTCCTCCCTGACCACAAAGGACAATCACCTATGAAATGCATAATAATGTGCATGAATCTCTTTTTCCCATTATCTCAAGGTTCCATTCTGTATTTTAGTTGGGTAAGAGTATTTCTGAAATACTTACTATAATTCTGAGTGGAATACAAATCATGAATTAAAAAAAAATACCAGCAGCTTCTATTTTCAATATTCTAGAAGGCATGCATGCACAATCACTCTAATATTTTGAACAGTCAATTGTATATCATAATCAAAGTGCATTGTGTTCCTTCTGTCCCCACCCCCTGCCGCCTCCCTTCTTCACTTAGGAAAAGAGTTCAGTGCTGTGAATACAGTTAAAGGAGGGGATGTCACTGCTAAATATATGCTCACCTATCTCACAGAACATACAGAGAGACAGTAATTTGAGTTCATGTTAGACACACCTAAAATTCCTCTGCAAAAGAACGGCTGCCTGTTCATCATGTATTATGGTCCCAGCCACTCAACCACTAAGTATAGGGTCAAACAGACAAAAGTACGTACGTAATTGACCAGAACAAACCACCCTTTTACTCTGATTATACTGGGATCAAGCAATGCCTTGAAATAGGTATGAAGTGATGCATCAAAATTATCCATTTGATATCCTCAGTACCCTGGTGAGGCCAGGGACTTGGAGAGACGGTTTGGCGCCAACAGGAGCGCCCTTGGGCCACCGGATCCCAGGCTCATGCCGGCAGACAGCCCTTGCAGGGTGCACCGACCCTCCGCGATGGAAAGAGGTAGGCGCCAGGGACCTATAATCAGAACATTGGCTGACCACGATGGCACAGTTGAAGGGCCAGGCAATCGGGGACCCGAGTCTGTATCAAGGGCTATGATGTATTGCAGCCCAAGAGCCCATCAGGAGACAATAGAACTGTCAGGATTGTGTGTTCTATAATGCGATGCAGTGGGGAGCTGTGACCCTGGGAAAGGTTTAGAGGTAAGTTTAGGACTTGTGTGAAGGATGAGATTCTTATCTTATGCGCAGCTTCAGCTTTGGTATTAGCCTTAGAGTTAGCTTTGAGGTTAGAGGTTTGGTTAAAATTATGGTTAGTATTCAAGGTATGTAAATTTGGGGGTGAGAGGTATGTGTACTATTGTGTTTATGATAAATGTAAAGATCCATCTTTGAGTTAGGCTATGTGTTAGGTTTCAGGTTAGATTCAGGGGAAGAATTTGGATTGGGTTAGAAGAAGCTTTGAGGTTATGGTATTAAGAACATTGAAATGAAAACTCTGGGTTGAAGGGCTATTGATAGAGTGAGGTAAAGTTTGAGGATAGAGTTAGGTTTTTCGTTAGGCATATCCTTGGGTTAGGTTTTGGGTGAGTTAATGATTAGGGGCAGTTACATACTTAGGCTTCGAGTTACCTTTGAGGTTGGAGTTAGGTTTTAAGATAGGGTAGGAGAATTGCCCGTTTATTAATGCGGTGCAGATATCAGTTTATGATTCGGTTTTTAGGATTAGGGTGAGATTTAGCTTGGAAGTCAGTCTTGGATTTCCATTCGAGTTGGGGTTGGGTTTCCAGTGAAAGCGAGTATGGGTTCCTTTCAGGGATAGTGTTATAGGAAGGCTCATTTTCCACTAGGGCATGGTTTAGCATTAGATTTCAGTTTAGGATTATTTCTTGAGTATATTATGAAATTTAGAGTTAGGGTTCAGTTTATAGTAAAGCTGAGGGTTCTGTTTTAAATTAGGTTTGGATTTGGTGTTGAAATAGGTTTGGGGTTTCTTTGTAATTTAGGCCAGGTTTATGGTTTGTGTTTTTTATTTATGTATTAAATTAATGACATTGATATTGATTAGTAACATTAAATTTCCAGTGTGAATTTCTATAATGTAAATTCATATTCATATATTGCATTGTGCGTTCAGGTTCCAGAGTCACTTCTTCCTTCCCCCTATATTTGACCCATCCCTTTCTTCTTCTGCCACCTCTCTTTTTCCTTACTTTCTGGAAACCACTGTGTTATCTGTATTTATGAGTGTTTGGATTTTTCTTTTTTGCTTTCCTTTTAACATACCAATTATGAGTGAAGTTCTATGGTTCCGAGCTATTTCTATGTGATTTATTTCTCTTAGCATGGTAATCTCCAGACACATCGATGTTGTCATAATCGACAGTGTTTCATCTTTATTTCTGGGCAAGTCGTGTTTCACTGGGTGTTTGTACCACATCTCCTGCATCCAATCAATTGTTGAAGAACATGTTGGTTGTTGATATGTCTTGACCACCATACCTTGTACTGCAAGGAACACAGGGGTACGGATATCTCTATGAGTACATGTTTTCAGATTTGGAGGGTGGATACCCAGAGAAGGGATTCCTTGGTTGTATGGTATATTTATTCTTAACATTCTGGGGAACCTCTGTACTGTTTTCCATCGTTGCTGCCAATTGACATGCCCACCTGCAGCATATGAGAGTACTTTATTCCCACAGCCTCTCCAACACTCGTTATTACTTGTCTTGTGGATCATAGCCTTTCTATTAATAACAGGTATGAAGTGGTAGTTCATGGCATTTCTCTAATAGCCAGTGCAATTAAACATTTTGTATGTATCTCTTAGGTGTTTGATTATCAGTCTTCTTGGAGCAAGTGTCTGTCTACGTCCTGTGCCCATGTGTTCATGGGATTGTTTGTCTGTTGTTGAGTTCTAGGAATTGTTTATATAGTTTAGGTTTTAACCCCCTTTCAGTCATTGCTTGCAAATGTCTTCTCCCAATCTGTCGGTAACCTTTTTGTTTCTTGATGGTTCCTTTCGCTGTGCAGAAGTTTTTACGTTGTGTACAGTCCCATTCATTTCTTTTGACTTTTACTTCCCTTGCCTTTGAGGTAACATTCATCAAAATCTTTCTGAAGCAAGATCTACAGGTTTGGGACCTAAGTTTTCTTCTATGCAATTTATCATTATTTGTAGCATGTTTAGGTCTTTCGACCAGTTTTAATTAATTTTGGTATGTGTTGAAAACTGTCAGTCTAGTTTCATTCTTTTGCATGTGATATTCTCTATGCCGTAGCATCGTTTATATAAAATGGATTCTTTGCTTCATGTTATATTTTTGGCTTTCCATATAAAACAATCTTTACATATATTTCTGGAATTTTTCTTTTTCTTCAATGGTGTGTGAGTGCCTATGTCCTGGAAATACCTTGCTGCTTATGTTATTGTCATTGTGTGTTATAGATTGAAGTCAAAGAGGGTGAAAACTTCACCATTATTGTTTTTTCCTTCGGATGCCTGTGGTTATTTGGGGTCTCTTTAGATTACATACAAGTCTGTTGATGATTTTCTTGAAATTTTTCAAAAACCTGTCATTGGAATTTTGATGGGGATGGCATTAAGTCTGTTCATTGCTTTGTGTAACATGACCATTTCAATGACGTTCATTTGTCCCATTTATGAATATAAAATCTCTGCATTTCTTTGTGCCTTCTTCAATTTCTTTTTTTTCAGCGTTTATATATTTATTAATTTATTTAATTATTCACTCATTTCTATTCATTTTTATTGATACACTTATCGGTGTGACATCTGTTAGCAAGGATTTCATAGGTTTCAGGCATACAATTCTACTGTGCATTGTCAACTAAATGTATAATCAGTTCACCACCTAATGCGACGTCTCTTTACATCACCTTATATTTAGCTTCGCCCCCTCCTCTCCCAGCCCCTCCCTTTTCTCCACTCCCTATCCCACTCGTCCCCAAATAATCCTTAAATTATTGATTGTGTCCATGGGTTCTTTGTTTGTTCATTTCATTTTTTCTTTGCTTTCAGTTTTATATTCCACATATGAGTGAATTCATACAGTTCCTTGAATTTTCTGTGTGGCTTATTTCCCTAAGCATGATGATATACTGGTCCATCCGTGTTGTTTCAAATGACAATATTTCATCTTTTCTTATAGCTGAGTAATATTCCATCAAAAATTAACTCAGAATAGATTAAAGACCTTCATATAAGACCTGTAACTATACACCGTATAGAAGAAGACATTGGTACTAAACTTATAGACCTAGGACTCAAGGAAGAATTCATTACCCGGTCCTCAATGCAAGGGGAGTATAAGCAAAAATAAATAAATGGGACTATATCAAACTGAAAAGCTTCTGCAAAGCATCAGAAAACTTCAGTTTCTTTTAAACGGTCCATCCGTGTTGTTACAAATGAAAATATTTCATCTTTTCTTATAGCTGAGTAATATTCCATCAAAAATTAACTCAAAATAGATTAAAGACCTTCATATAAGACCTGTAACATTACACCGTGTAGAAGAAGACATTGGTACTAAACTTATAGACCTAGGACTCAAGGAAGAATTCATGACTTGGTCCTCAAAGGCAAGGGTAGTATAAGCAAAAATAAATACATGGGACTATATCAAACTCAAAAGCTTCTGCAAAGCAAAAGAAAACTTCAATTTCTATTAACATCTTGTGTTTGTCAGAGTATAGCTTCCTCAGCCCCTGTGTTAAGTTTCCTCTCAGCGTTGAGTTTAGGGTTAACATACAAATTAGGGTATGTTTTGGACTGATCTTTATGGTTTTTGCTCTTTTTAGGTGGGTGGTATCAGTTAGAGTCAGAGTTATAACTAAGGTTAGAGTTAGCGTTCAGTTGGTCATTAGAATTTGCGTTAAGATTAGGGTTACATTGACTTTTGAAGTTCGGGTTTCACTCTCAATTGCTGTTATGATTAGGCTTAGTGTTATTTCTAGAATTTGGTTTAAGAGAATGCACGGTTTATGTAATGGGTAGGTTTAGGTATGTGCTTAGTTTCTGATGAGGTTAGAATTCATGTTAGGTTCAGGTAACTAGCTATGTTTAGCATAATATTTAGGGTTAGGTTTAGGGTTAGAGTTAGGTTTGAGTTTATTTTTTTAGTTTTTAATTAGGGGTGGTGTAGGTTTAAGACCAAGATAGGGGCTGTAGGGAAGCCTAGCGTTAGCTACATGTAGACGTTATGGTATAGATTTTGAGTTAGGTTAAGGGTTAAAGATAAGGTTAGTTTTGATTTTATTATTAGGGTTAGCAGTAGAACAAAAGTTCCGATTGTGTTTAAGATTAGATATTGTGTTTAAGTTTAGGTCTTTTTTTTTTTATTCCTGGTTCAATTGAATGGTTGGTAAGAAGTAGTATTTTATGGTAAGCTTTGAGGAAGGGATTGGCTATCAATTGGGGATAAAGTTAGGGTAAGAGTAAGGGCTGTGGTTAGGGTTAGGTTTACAGTTATATATTAAGGGTTATGTTTTAAGTGATGTTTAAGGTGAGGTTTTGAATTTGGTATCAGAGTAAGGTTAGATTTGTGTTTCCATTTACTGGCCAGATTACACTTAGGATTACGTTTTGGGTAAGCTTCAAGTTAGGTAAATGTTAGAATGAGTTTAGGTTCAGAACTTACTTTGTGATGATGGTTAGTGTTAGTGTAGACTAGTAATAAATTGTGGGATTAGCATGAAAATTTGAAATGAATTTTTCTTGACTACGGTTGAGGTTTGAGGTTATGTTTTTAATTAAGTATAAGGATAGTGTTAGGTGCATTTTACAGTCTAGGTTTAGTGGTAAGGCTGAGTTTATGATTAGTGTTATGGATAGGGTTCTTGTTATGTTTCCATTTAAAGTTTGGGTTGAGATTGTGATTAAATTTAAGGTTACTGTTAAGATTAGGCTAACCATTGTT
>PVJL010021307.1:0-10779 GCA_004026885.1 Lyroderma lyra
TCAAACCCACAGATAGCAAGAGATTTCCTGGAGAAGAACATCATGTTCAGAGACTTTCACAAAAGAGTGAGGGGTGTTGAGCCCACACTGACACCCACTTCCAAGCCCGGAAGTCCTATGCAGAAAAGAGGAAAGTTTATTGCATCTGGTAGTCAAAATCTGTGGTAACTCTGTTTATCTGTTTCAGTGGGATGGAGGTTTGCTGGAGGTCCAGGTGCTTTTGTGTGGGTTACACATACAGGCTCAACTGCCTTGCCATGCTCACCTATTGTTGAGAAGAAGCATGGCATCACTAGAAGTGTCAGGGACATACAAAAAATGTTTGATTTGAGAAGTTTTGAGGTGTGGCCTGGAGGGTTAAATTGTTTGACCATGTTCACTTCATATGTGGCATACAGAAGGTGCCATTTTCTTTATTAAATCCTACTGAAAGGACCAACTTTGAGACTGCACTGGTGTAACAAAATCTGTTCATGTTCACTACACACCCAAATACCACACCCATCACAGTTTAAACTATATCCCAGAGGGTGTTCTAGACCGCCAAGAATCCAGTCCCAACCTATCAGCTGTGGAAAACAATCTCACTTTTTTTAAAAACAGCTGCACATCAACCCTGCCATTCTAGGTGACCCCTCCAAAGCAGCCATGAAAAATCTTTTCAGTGAAGCCCAGCTTCAGATGGCAGAAAATAAAAGCTGAGAAATTCTTAAAGAGTGGTTCACCCTCAAAACACAAAGACAACCTGGAATTTTTGTCCAGATAACATAGAGCTATGTCCCATCCATCCAGTTTAGCACCCAAGGTGGCAGAGTGATCAGCTTTACTCATGTTTTTTATTCTTTTCTTATTCTTTTAATATTAAGCAGGAAAGGCTCTCCACTGCTCACCTAGAAGAGTCCAGTGCTAATCTGCCACTCCCCCGAAAGCTTGAGGTGAGATACAAGTGAAAAACAGCTGGGGTAGCCAAAAAATTATTTGTTTATGTATTTTTTAATTTACCTTTTTTCTTTTCTGTACTTATCTTTTATCATTACACATTTTAATTTCTATTTTCTACTATTAAATTTATTGGGGTGACATTGGTTAACAAAAAATAAATGGATTCCAGGTGCACAATTCTACAGTGCATTGGTTATTTGTTATATTATATGTTCACCACCCAGTATGTTTTATTCCATCATAATGTATTTGACTCCCCCTTTCTTCCCCTCTCACCCCTCTCTCTCCTTACCCTCAGGTAAACACTACACCATTGATTGTGTCCATGAGTTATTGTTTTTTTGTTGCTTTCAGTTTTATATTCCACATATGAGTGAACT
This sequence comes from Lyroderma lyra, assembly GCA_004026885.1. Lineage (NCBI taxonomy): Eukaryota > Metazoa > Chordata > Mammalia > Chiroptera > Megadermatidae > Lyroderma > Lyroderma lyra. The sequence continues at coordinate 1,323 of PVJL010021307.1, forward strand.
CATATGGTTTTTTTGTTTTTTCTTATCTTATAAGGTTTATTTCACTTAGCATGATGATCTCAATGTCTATCCATTTTGTTGCAAATGTCAGTATTTCATCTTTTTTTATTTCTTGCATATATGTATCACAGCTTCTTTTCCAGTCACCTATTAAAGGGCACTTTGACTGTTTCCATAACTTGGCCGCTGTGAACAGCTCTGTGATGAACATTGGGGTACATAAGTCTTTGCAAAGTAAGGTTTTTTAATTTTGAGGGTAGATAACCAGAGGGGAATTTCTGGGTCATATGACAACTCCATTCCCAGTTTTCTTTCTTCCTTCCTTCCTTTCTTCCTTTTCTTTTCAGTTTTGGTAGTTCCCTGGCTGGGATTCGAACCCAGTCTGTGGCACCGAGTGCACCAAAGCCCAGCCACTACACCACCAGGGAACACCTCCATTCCCAGTTTTCTGAGGAACCACCATACTGTCCTCTGTAGTGGTTGTGCCAATTTGCATTCCCACCAGCAGTGTGTGAAAGTTTCATTGTCTGTACATCTTCTCCAGCACTTGTTTTTTTTTTTTTATTCTTTTTGATAATAGCTATTGTAACAAATTTGAGTGTAAGGGTCAAGGAATTAATCCGTTTCAAGATAATTTTACATCAACACATATTTTTTCTAATCCACATCCTGTTGAGTGATACAGGCCCAGGAATGGCCAAACAACTGGACCACAAGGGCACGATACAAAACCACACCACTGAAGGCCAGACCTCTAGAGTGGCAAGAACATAGTGAACAGACAATAATCTGTCTCAGAGTGGAGGAAGGAACAGGAGAGTTTTATCCCTCATTATGAGACCCACCAGATACCTGGCTTCTATCCATCCCAATCCCTATATAAGTTCTCCATCAACCCCTGTTCAGGAATGATTCCTTTATGGGAACTCAGGCTGATTGCATCCAGGCCCACTTAATAAAGATATGTTGTTCTGAATCCTAGGTGCCTTGGCTTTCTAGTTGGCCAGCCCTATCTGTACTGTAAAGATTTAAAAAACTCATACAGAATAAGGGGGTCCAGTTGGACTTGTCCAGGTCTGACCTAGTTGGGGGTTCTTACCAACCCTAGTACCTAAGAACATCTGACCTAACCTTTCTTGAGTTTGGCCCTTTTATTATGACACCAAAACCCAGAATGCTCATCAAAAACAGACTCTGCCTTGGAGTTGTCCTCTGATTGCTTGGCTTGCAACTCAAAGAGCAGTTGGCTGTGGCAGCTCGCCCAGGCTTGCCTCAGAATCCTGCTTAGAACCAGACATTCAGCCACCCATGTGGTCCTGTTCTCCATTTTGAGCCTCCCAAACCACCATCTCAAGAGCCATTAGGCCACACCAATCAACCAGATTCAGGAATGTTGTTTTTCCTCTTGTATTTCTGCATCAACACCAGACACTGATTACTGGGGTGAGTAATCTTTTCATTTCTCAGTAACAAAATGGATCTTTCCCATTAGTGTCAACCAATGTGACTCCCAGAAATCCAACATTGGTCAGGATAAGTTCCTCAAAACCTAGGTTCTTTGACCTGCCTCTCATTGGGGGACACCCAATGCAACTATGTCATCTACTCTGTAGCTGCCTGTAGACAACAAGGGGATGCACTGCTCCCTACTTGCATGCCACCTGTTCCAGGTGATGTTTTTTGCTTTGAGTCTTAGGGGACTCTCACTATGGAGAATACCTTGCACCTACCCCCACAGAGTGCCTTCTTAAAAAACTCTGTGCCTTAGGCCAGGGACCGGACATCTAACCTCAGTGGCTTATTTTCTATTTCAATACCGTCTGACCTCAACATAGACCAGCCAATGAATCTCAATGGCCCCATAATGGCACTTTCAATTTTAATATTCTCACAGATCTAGACAATTTCTGCTGACAAGAAGGAAAAAGTTCTCAAATTCCTTATAATCAGGCATTCTTTGCACTCCACACACTCCCTTTGACAATCTTGCATCTATCTGATTATTATGATGCACTCTAAACGTTCAGTCTTGGGCCTAACTCGGAGCCTGAACAAATGCCTTCTAAACTTCCTCCATCAGACTCCAGACTCCGTGTCAGAAACAATTTCACCTGCTCCCAGCTCTTTTGATTTCAATCTCTAAATCCCATATTCTCTTTTACCCCTTAGAAAAATGATCAAAACAAAGAGCAGTATTAGGGTACAGATGCCCTTCTCAATATCAGATATCCAGCAATACAAGCAAAAATTTGGTAAATACTCCTAAAGACTTCAATAAGTTTCCAGATGGGTCTCAGAGACAAGATAAAAATAATAGTCTTCTAAGGTTTTTTTCTTTCTCTACTTTCTTTAAAGATCTTTCAGAAAGACTAACTGCAAACAAAGGTTTGCCTGAGACAGCAGCCACTATCTCCTGAGGAAAAGGCAATTAAAAAAAAAAAAAGAGGTACTTTTGAAGTGGGCCAAATAAAGCAGCTATACCCCCACTTCACTAAAGATTCCTTTTCTTTGTTCTTTAGCTCTCAGTTTCACCTTTTTCCTAGTCCAAGGTCTTAGTCCACTTTATCAATTTTCTCTGGCTCCTCACCCTGAGCAACAGATTTTCCACGCTTAAAACACCCAGTGACAAGGGCTTCATAACCTATTTCTCTGATCAATGCCTTTAAAGTATTAACTGAATTAATTTCTCCTAATCTAGAAACCATCAGGATATTAGAGGTGCCCCAACAAGTCTTCCAGCCCATCTCGACCAAAGGAATCAACATGGTGAATCTCGAGACCCCTTTCCCTTTAGATCAGATAGGATGAGAGCTCCATGGATACCCAGTAGGTCATGACAACGGCCATTCTCAGCAGAAAACAGATACAGAAGATGAGACCTCCAGCCCCTCAGCTTCCCATAAAGATTTGTGGGGATCATGTCTCCCAAGAGCATGTAAGGAAGGTAGATATATAATAGGAAAATCTCGGGACCCTTCCCATGAGACTTGCCCTGCTAGAATAGTCCCCACCTTGATACTACCCTTGCACTAGTAATCCCTGCCTTAGGCTAGGCAGCCACAGGAGGAAGTTCCAGGCAAATATAGGGAAGTTAGAGGGCCCAAGAAGCCCACCAGTTTGAGTCAGTTCCTAACGCTTGAGAGTTACAATGACCTTCATTTCACCTGAACCTCATTATACATCATTGTAATGTCATACATATGCCCAGAAGTTCATTAGTATCATAACTGAAATCCGGGAAAGGGCATGCACAGTCAGAAGGCATTAAGTAATAGGCACCTTGTCAATCAGACTTGTCAATCAAGAGGTCCCACACATAGAGGTGTCTCCCCTGAAGACTTAGATCAGGGCTCCTGAGCCACTTTCTTTGTTCGAGTCTGCTCCCACCTATTTGGAGTGTACTTTCTCCTCAATAAACTGTCTTTTCGTTTCACCACTTTACTTTTGCCTGTGTCTCATTTAATTCTTTGCTCAAGATACCAAAAACCTGGAAAACTGTAGAAGAGGACACCCCGTGTAGAAGATAACACTTTGAAAATCAAGTCTCTCTCAAACCATCATTTTAGCCTCCTTATATCTGTAGAAAAAAAAATAGAGGACTTTGCCATTCCCTTCTTCAAAATTGCTAATAGTTCTTTTGTGTGTGTAGATTGTCCCATAGAAATGCTAATTACTTGCCTCTTAGATGTCAGTAAAAACAAAAGTTTTAAGTGTTATAGATGTTAATTGATATAAGAAAAGATCATGTATGTTTTTAAGAAGGTATAAGGTATTAAATACTTTTTTGATGTAACTGAAAGTAATTTGTCATAAAGATGTTTATTTCTGAATGAGTAGAAAGAAAAGAAAAAACGGAATGACAAAGCAAGTTGTAGAAGATTTTTGAAGAGAAAATCTTGAGAAAGTTTTAACATGTAGTTAAAGTAAACAAGCTTAAATTTCCTCTGACTTATTGTTACATCGTGACGAGAAGGCTCAAATCCTAAGGAAGGTCAAGGAAGTTTATTTCAATATCCTTAGCAACCAAGACAGGAAAGATGAGGAAGAAAGGAACAGTGAGACCAGAGACAAGACTAGAGACAGGCCAGACTTTTAGCCACAGTTGTAAAGAAACCAAGGCCAAAGCCACTTCAGGGCCACCCTAGGATCCCAGAAGAGTGCCAGATAAAGGAAGGAACCTGCTTTGAATGTAGAGCCCCAGACTTCTAAAACAAAGAGTGCCTTAGTCCTCAGAAGCAGCTGTGCCCTCAAATTCAAGCTAAAAGTACACATGGTGGGGGAGGGGAGATTGTCCCCTGTTCTGAGGGGAACAGGGACAAACTCCTCCTCCACAAGTAGCTGTGATCATCTGGTGAGCTATGAGGTTCCCAGCAGCTCCTAGGAAAGCCCATTCTCATGACAGGGATAAAAGTATTAGTGACCCTAGACATGGCAGGTAAATCTGTTAATTTCTTGATTAATATCCATTTATCCTGTTTTGACAGCTCACTCTGTACCTGTTTTCTCTGGAAGCTGCTAGATTGTGGGCATACATGAATCTCCTAGATTTGGGCTCATATTAAGTCTATTTCTTGCCAATAGCCCATGTCTTTTACTTTGGAGGCCTCATAAATATATTTATCACTTAGAACACTAACACAATAAGAGTTACAGCCTTGAACCACCAAAATTTTTCTAGGCATAATGTTTCACCATCCTCAGCCAACAATCTCATAGGCAGGGACAACACGATCTCCCTACCCAGCTCTAAAGCAGTTATAGAAGGCTGACCCTCATCTCATCCTCCAAAGATTTCTGTTACCAGTCAAAGATAGAGAAATGATGAAACAGAAATTGTTAACAAAAATAAGCTTGAAGAGGCTTAGAGGAACTAAGTTTAGCTCAGCCTGGCAAGCTGCAGTATCAAAGAGTTGATAGGGCTATTGCTGCCGCTTCTTGGAACAACAGCCCTGACCTTGGGAGACAAGCTTAGGAATAGCTATCTATTGTACCTTCAACTCTGCCACGTTAGTAAGATTGCTGATAAGTCTTGCTGTTTTTACATTAATTCTACAAGATAAATTAAAGAATAAACTCAGAGAATTTTAGAAAAAGCCACCTGGCTCAAAACTTTTAGTCAATAGGATCTTGAAGAGTCTATCTGCTCTGTTTTCCCATGTACCTTGACAAAATTAACCTGGTTGTTACACTCTTTAGGACCCTTAATCAGTATAATCTTGCTTCTCCTGTTTTACCCTTGCATTATGCACTTGCTCACACTAAGCAAGTCCAGCTCCTAATTATCAAAATTATAGGGCAATTCCTTTTGATACTCTATCAGCCCATTCCCCAAGGCATTTAACATTTTTCTTCCAGGCTTCCCACAATGATCCCACACCTTCAGGAAGTAGTTAAAGAGAGTGATGCCCTCTTTCTATCATCAATTAAAGATAGGAATGTAAGGGCCAGAATATTAAGCCCCTCCAAGATATTTTTACATCAGCACCTTTTTTCTAATCCACATTCTGTTGTGTTATACAGGCACAGGACTGGCCAAACAGCTCAACCACAAGTACACAATACAAGGCCAAATCACCAAAGGCCAAAACACTGGATTGGCAAGAACATAGTGAACAGACAATAACCTGGGTTAAAGTGGGAACAAGGAACAGGAAACAGGACCCATTATGATACCCAACAGGTACCTGGCTCTTGTCCAACCATGTCCCTATAAAAATTCGCCTTCTACTCCTATTCAGGACTGATTCCTTTATCAGACTCAGCTGGTTTGCACTCAGGCACACTCAATAAAGAACTGTTGTTCTGACTCCTACGTGCCTCGTGTTGTTAGTGTGGCTGCCTCTGTCTAATCAGTCAGCTCTCTTTGGTCTGAAAGGATCAGAAAACTCACACAGGATAAGTTGGTCCAGCTGGAATTGTCCAGATCTCACATAGGCCGGGTTTATATCAACCTACTAGTACCCAAGAGGATCCAATCTAAACTTTCTTGAGTCTGGGCCATTCAGTGAGGTGGTATCTCATAGTGGTTTTGATTTACATTTCCCTAATAAGTAGTGAGATTGAGCATTTTTTCATATGTCTATTGGCCATTTGTATGTTTTAATGGGTGAAGTGTCTGTCAGGTTCTCTGCCAACTTTTTAATTGAATTGTTTGTTCATTTATTTTTGTTCAGTGATATGAATTCTTTATTTTAGACATTAGTCCTCTTCAGATGCATTGTTTGCAAATATTTTCTCTCAATCAGTTGACTGCCTCTTTGCAGTTTTGATGGATTATTTTGCTGTGCAGAAGCTTATTAGTTTGATATAGCCCCATTCATTTATTTTTGCTTTTTCTTCCCTTGCCTTTGAGATCAGATTCATGAAAGCCTCTCTGAACCTGAGGTCTATAAGTTTAGTACCCATGTTTCCATTTATGCAGTCTGTTGTCTTAGATCTAATGTGGAAATCTTTAATTCATTTTACATTAATTTTAGTATATAGTGAAAGTCACATTTCAGATTTATTATTTTGCATGAGGCTTTTAAAATTTTTCTACCACCATTTACTGAAGAGACTTTCTTTTTCCCATTGTACATTATTGGCTCCTTTATCAAAAATTTTTGTTTATATATTTATGGATTTATTTCTGTTATTTTATTCTGTTCCATTGTTGTGTGTGTCTGATTTTCTGCCAATACCAAACTGTTGTTATTATTGATGCATTGTAGTTTAAATTGAAATTGGAAAGCATGATACTTCCACCCTTACTCTTTTTATGTAGAATTGCTTTGGCTATTTGAGGTATTTTGTGGTTTCATAAAAATCTGATAATGAATTTTCAAATTCTATTCCATGAAAGAAAGTTTGTGGGATTTTGTTGGGAATCACAATAAATGTTTGTATTGCTTTTGGTAATATAGCCATTTTAAAAATATTAAGTCTTCTTATCAACGAACATGGAATATTTTTTCCATTTTTTGTGTCCTTTTTTATTAGTATCATATAGTTTTAAGTTTATAAGTTTCTCACATTCTTTGTTAATTCCCAGTTATTTTATTATTTTTGTTGAAATCACAAAAGTATTGATTCTCTCATTTCTTTTTCTGAAGTTTTGTAGTTTGCACATAGAAATGTAATTGATTTTTATATTAATACATTGATTTGGTATTCTGTACTTTTACTGTATTTGTAATTGTTTCTAATACTTTTCTGGTGAAGACTTAGAAATTTTCTATAGAAAGGATCATGTCATGTACAAATGGTGACTGTTTGATTTTGGGTATCTTTTATTCCTGCTCCTTTCCTAATTGTTCTGGCTAGAACTTCCGGTAATATATTGAATAGCAATTGTAACAAGAGGCATTCCTGTCTTGTTTCTGATTTTAGGGAAATGAGCTTCAGCTTTTCCTCAATTAGAATGGTATTAGCTGAGTGTTTGTCATATATGGCCTTTATTATATTGAGGTACTTTAATTCTATACCTATTTTATTTAGTGTTTTGATCATAAATAAATGTCTCTTGTCAAATGTTTTTTCCGACACAATTGATATGATCATATGATCTTTATCTATTATTTTGTTCACATGGTGTATCACATTGATTGATTTCCATATGTTGAATTATCCTATGCCTCTTGGATAAATCCAACTTGATCATGGCATATGATTTTTGTGATGCCTTGTTGGATTCTATTTGCTAATATTTTGTTTAGAACTTTTGCATTTGTGTTCATCAGATATATTGACCTATAGGATTTTCTATTTGTGTTATCCTTACCAGACATTGGTATTAGGGTAATGTTGGCCTCATAGAATGAGTTGGGAAGTGTTGTTCCATCTTCAGTTTTTTGGAAGAGTCTGAAGAAGATAGGCATTAATTATGCTTTGAATACTTGGTAAAACTCATTTGTGTAAGTGTCTTGTCCACGGCTTTTTCCTTTAAGGAGGTTTTGGATGATTATTTTAATTTCATTACTATTGATTGGTCTTTTAAATTGTCCAGTTCTTCTTGGTTCAGTCTAGGTAGACTATATCTTTCTAGAAATTTCAACATTTTTTTCAGGTTGATAAATTTGGTGGCATAAAGCCCTTCATTATGTTTTCTAATGATTCTTTGTATTTCTGCATTTTCCGTAGTAATTTTCTCCTTTCTAATTTTGATTATTTCTGTCCATTCTTTTCATCTTTTGGTTAGTTCAGCATGGGGTTTGTCAATTTTATTGGTTTATTTCAAATAAGCAGCTCTTTGTTGCATTAATTTTTTCTATTGTCTTGCTGTTCTCAATTACTTTGTAGATTGTATTCTAATTTTTATTATTTCATATTTTATTCTAAGTTTTGTTATACATGTTTCTTTTCCTAGTTTTTAAGATAGGATGTTAAAATATTTACTTGTGGTTTTTCCTGCTTCTTACAATAGGACCATAGTGATATAAATTTTCCTCTTATTGCTGCTTTTGTTATGTCCCAATACTTTCAATACCTTGTATTTTCATAGTCATTAGTTTCTATGTATTTTTCAATCTCTTATTTGTTCTTTAATCCAGTCATTTTTAAATAAAATTTGTTTAATCTCGATATATATATATAATTATTTTCTGCTTCCTTTTTGCAATTGATCTCTAATTTCAAGCTTTGTGATCTGAGAATACATTTGGTATTATTTTAATCTTCTTGAATTTGCTGAGGCTGGTTATGTGCACCAGGATATGGTTTATTCTTGAGAATTTTCTATGTGCATTAGAAGAGAAGGTATAGTCAATTTTTTTTGGATGAAGTGTCTTGTGTCAACTATATCCAATTGCTGTATTGTATCATTTAAAGCTTATATTTTCTTATTTATTTTCTGTTTCAGTAATCTGTCCATGGCTGTTAAGAGGGTGTTTAGGTCTCCTACTGTAATTGTATTTTTGTCAGTCTCTTCTTTTAGTAGATCTCTTAGTAGTTGGCTTATAAATTATGTCAACTCCTGCTTTTCTCTGGATTCCATTTTCTTGGAGTGTTGTTTTCCACCCTTTTACTCTGAGTCTGTGTTTATCCTTGTGACTGTGGTGTGTCTCTTGAAGACAGCATATGAATGGGTTTTGTTACTTAACCCAGTCTTCTACTTTGTGATTTTTCATTTATAAGTTCACCCCATTCACATTTTTGGTGATGATTGATATGTGAGGATTTTCTATGGCCATTACTTCCTCCCATTTATATTTACTTTTTTTGTTTCAATTCTTCTCCATTTATTTTGATTATTTTTTATTTCAGGTCAAATAGTCTTCTTCAGTATTTTATGAAATTCTGGCCTTGAGCTTGAGAATTCACTAAGCTTGTGTATGTACGAAAAGGTCTCTATTCCTCCTTTATATCTGAAAAATAATTTTGCTAGATAAATTATTCTTTGCTGGTAATTTCTCATTTTGAATGTGTAATTTCACTTCCTTTTGGCTTGTAGAGTTTCTGCTGAGGAGTCTGATGATAGCCT
>PVJL010021308.1:0-10769 GCA_004026885.1 Lyroderma lyra
TGTGGATTTGTTGTCTGTATAAAGGAATGCTGTTGATTTTTGTACATTGATTTTGTATCCTGCGACTTTACTATATTCATTAATTGTTTCTAATAGTTTCCTGGTGGAATCTTAGGAATTTTTTACATAAAGGATCATGTCATCTGCAAATAGTGACAATTTGACCTCTTCTTTCCCAATTTGGATACCTTTGATTCCTTTCTCTTGCCTGATTGCTGTGGCTAGAACTTCCAATACTATATTAAATATCAGTGGTGACAGGGGGCATCCCTGTCTTGTTCCCGATTTTAAGGGAATAGGTTTCAGCTTTTCCCCATTCAGCCCATACAATTATTTTTGTTGCTACTTCATAACTGTACTTTTTCTACTGTTATGAATCGTAATGTAAATATCTGATATGTGTTTTCCAATGGTCTTAGGTGACCCCTGTGAAAGGGTCGTTTGACCCCTAAAGGGGTCACGACCCACAGATTGAGAACCGCTGGTCTAGTAGGTCAAATCAGTGCATAGGAAGCTATTCAGCCAATTAACAGAAGTACACATTGAGTGTCTTGGTTTCTATTCAATTGCTTGTAATTGTTAAAATACATTTCATTTAGATCATCTATTTTCTTCCTCTGAATTCTTTCTTTCTTGTTCATCTCTCATGTTTATACTAACGTCTAAACCATCCTGTTGTTTTATACTTATTAGAAATTCCTTGCATTAAGGTTATTAGTCACTGTATACCTACAGCAAAACCATTCAAAGCAATAATTGATGGGACCCACTTCAGTTGTTAACTCTCTTCTGCAGTGCTCAGGAGTATCATATTTGCCAATGGCTCATGAAAAGTATAACAAGAAAAAATGTAATCAGGGCTTGCAGTAACTAGCTTCAATTTTATAATAAAATATCACAATTAAGAATATGAGAATAGGGAGTTCCCTGATGGTGTAGTGGCTAAGGCTTTGGCACTGTCAACGCTACAGACTTGGTTTGACTCCCAGCCAGGGAGCTACCCATATTAAAAAAAAAAAAAAGAATGAGAATAGAACAAGTCTAGGCTGAATTAACTTTCATCATCTTAGTGTACTAAAACACTAATATATAATTGATATTTAATAAGTTGCATATAATTGAACCACTGTGTTCCAATATATTCTAAAGCTATCTCAGTTTCTTTTGTAGTATATAAGATCATTGATATTTCATCTATCTGGTGCTTCCTCTACTAATGAAGCCTGAGGCAGAGAGGTGTGTACCAAATATTTATGTGTGTGTGTGTGTGTGTGTGTGTGTTTCCTAGTCTCCATTTTAATAAGGTTATGGCTGTGTTACTATTTTCATCTAGTCTCAGTGACAGATGTTTCTTCAAGTGACCAAATTTATTTTCTTTCCTACTCAGGCTTGAGTAACTTTGGAGTTTTTATATTTTAGCAATAAGAACTATAAAATTGTGTAGAGCTGTTTAATGTGCTTTGGATTTAGCATGTGAAAAATAAGTCTTTTCTCTTTATTCTCTATAATTTTGAAGTTTCCTGTGGTAACTGTCATTAATAGTCGCTATTAATAATAACAATCATATTAATTCTATCACCATCACAAATGTCAACCACTTATCGAACGTTTTTATGTTAATGTCAACAGTGTCTATATTAAATTATATTCTATCAATATCCTTATGAAAATGATCCTTTGAATTCATAATCTTTGAGTATTATATCCAATGCAAAACTTTACTCCATATTGTAACAGAGTTCATTTAAGTTCTAATAATACTCAGCCATTATTTCTTTAAGATCTTAGACAGTATCTTTGATCAAAGCTGTAATAATGTATTTGCTTCTACATGATGGATATATTATACTCAATGACAGATGGAAGAGACAAAAGAGTTTTATTTATGGTCAAATAAACAATCTAGATACAAAATTCTGAGAATTGTTTACTATTCAGCAAAGGCTAGATTACTGGAACATCATTTTGGAGAGAAAAGTCTGCTTTAAAGACTTATAATAAACATGAATTATTAAAGAAGTACTTACTTTTAATAACCAGAGAGAGTATTTTGCATGTAGATGGTATCAAAAACATGTAAATAAGCATATAAATTACAAATAGTAAGTACTTAGAGCAGGTACTAGAAAAGTTATCAATTTAATTTATGTCAGCAAAGCAATAACTTTTATATCTACTACTGATCATTGAAGCAATGAACCCTTCAAATACCCTAGAATACCAGTCCCCAACCTTTTGGCACCAGAGACTGGTTTTGTGGAAAATAATTTTTCTGTGGATGGGAGTGGGGTAGAATTGGTTTAGGATAATTCAAGTGCATTAGATTTATTGTGCAATTTATTTATATTATTATTATTACATTGTAATATGTTGCATAATAAAATAATTATACAACTCACTTGCTGCTACCAGTTGCAGATTATCACTTGCTACTCATTGATAGGACTTGCATATGAGTCTGCAAGCAATTGATTTATTATGGTCTCTCTGCAGTCAACCTCTGCTAATATTAATCTGTATTTGCAGCTGATCCCCAGTGCTAGTTTTCATCACTGCCTCAGCTCCACTTCAGGTCATCAGGCTTTCTATTATCATGGGAGCATGCAACTTACATCACTTATATGTGCAGTTCACAATAGGGTTTGTGCTGCTATGAAAATTTAATGCCACCCCTGATCTGACAGGAAGCAGAGCTCAGGCAATACTGCTCACTTGCCCACTGCTCACCACTTGCTGTGTGGCTCAGTTCCTAATAGGCCATGGACCACTACTAGTCCATGGCCTGGGGATTGGGAACCCCTGCCCTAGAAGATGGAATAAAATTTACCAGCACAACAATACATACGGTTGTATAAATTTATATATTACTAATAGTGTACAAGTGTTTCTTTCTTTCACATTTTTTTTGGGGGGGGTAGTTCCCTGGCTGGGATTCTTTCACATTCTTGCCAACACTTTCTTTGCTGTAATAGCCATTTAATGTGTGAGATGATATCCTATTTTTGTTTTGATATGCATTTTCCTTTTGAGTTATGTGTACACACACACACACACATAACTCAAAAGGAAAATACAAATTATATATATATATATATATAACTCATATATATATATAACTCATATATATATATAACTCATATATATATATAACTCATATATATATATAAAACTCATATATATATATATAACTCATATATATATATATAACTCATATATATATAACTCATATATATATATAAAACTCATATATATATATATAACTCATATATATATAACTCATATATATATATAACTCATATATATATATAACTCATATATATATATATAACTCATATATATATATAACTCAAATATGTATATATAGTTTTACCAGGTATATAGTTTGCAAATATTTCTCTTAATCCATAGGTTGTCTTTACATTTTCTTCATTGTTTTCTCTTCTGCCCAGAAACTTTTTAGTTTCAAGCAATTTGGTTTGTCTATTTTTGCTATTGCGACCTGCGCTTTAACTGTCATATCCAAACTATCATTGTGCAGATCACTGATAAAAAGTTTTTTTCCTATGTTTCTATCTATAATTTTAGGTCTTATGTGTAAAACTTTAATCAATTTTGTGTTGATTTTTGCATATGGTGTGAGAGAAGAGTCTATTTTTATTTTTCTGGATGGGGATATTCAATAAAAACCATTTATTAAAGAGATTGTTATTTTCCATTATTGTTCTTTCCTCTAAAATTAATTGATTAAAAAATGTGTGGCTTCTCTGTTCTGTCCCACTGATATGTATTTTTTATGCCAGTAATATGCTGTTTGATAATTACAGCTTTGTAGTATATTTTGAAATGTTGTAGTATGATCCTTGCAATTTTGTTCTTTCTCTAAAAATTCTTTTGGCTATTTAAGGTTTTGTTTCATTTTTTGTTTTATTTTATTTTATTTTTTAAATTCATTTCTATTGTTAGACTTATTGGGGTGACATCTGTTAGCAAGGATTACATAAGTTTCAGGCATACAATTCTAGAGTGCATTGTCAACTTGTGGTATAATAAGTTCACCACCTAATGTGACTTCTCTTTCCATCACATTATATTAAGCTTCCCGTCCCTCCTCTCCCACACCCTCCCCTTTCTCCCCTCCCTAACCCATCATCCCCAAATAAACATTAAACTATTGATTGTGTCCATGGGTTATTTGTTCATTTCTTTTTTCTTTGTTGCTTTCAGTTTTATATTCTGCATATGAGTGAAGTCATACAGTTCTTCGTTTTTTCTCTCTGGCTTATTTCACTAAGCATGATGATCTCCAGGTCCATCCATTTTGTTGCAAATGGCAATATTTCATCTTTTTCTACAGCTGAGTAATATTCCATTGTGTATATGTACCACAGCTTCTTTATCCAGTCATCTGTCGCAGGGCACTTTGGTTGTTTCCATGTTTTGGCCACTGTGAACAGCACTAAGATGAACATTGGGGTACATAAGTCTTTGCGGACAAAGGTTTTTAAGCTTTTTGGGTAGATCCCCAGAAGGGGGGTTGCTGGGTCAAATGGTGGCTCCATTCCCAATTTTCTGAGGAACCTCCATAATGTCTTCCACAGTGGTTGTACAAGTTTGCATTCCCACCAGCAGTGTGCGAGAGTTCCTTTTTCTCCACATCCTCTCCAGCACTTGTTATTCCTTGTCTTGTTGATAATAGCCATTCTAACAGGTGTGAGGTGATATCTCATTGTGGTTTTGATTTGCATTTCCCTGCTAGCTAATGAGGATGAGCATTTTTTCATATGTCTGCTGGCCATTTGTATTTCTTCATGGGAGAAGTGTCTTTATTTCTTCTACCCACTTTTCAATTGGGTTGTTTGGTTTTTTTGTTGTTGTTAAGTCTTATTAGTTCTTTATATAATTTATTTTATTTTATTTTTTATTTTTTTGTATGTGGGTAGTTCCCTGGCTGGGAATCAAAACCAGGCCACTGTGCTGACAGCATCACTGACGAAGCCTAAGGCCACTACACCACCAAAGAACTCCCAGTTCTTCATACATTTTAGATATTAGAACCTTATCTGATGTGTTATTTGCAAATATTTTCTCCCATTCAGTTGGCTGTCTCTTTGCCTTGTTGATGGTTTCTTTTGCTGTACAGAAGCTTTTTAGTTTGATATAATCCCATTCATTTATTTTTGCTTTGACTTCCCTTGCCTTTGAGGTCAGGTTCATGAAGTCTTCCTTGAGTCCTAGCTCTCTAAGTTTAGTACCAATTCTTCTTCTATACAGTTTATTGTTGCAGGTCTGATATGAAGGTCTTTAATCCATTTTGAGTTAATTTTTGTATATGGAGAGAGTTCACAGCTCAGGTTCATTCTTTTGCATAGGTTTTTCTAGTTTTCCCAGCACCATCTACTAAAGAGGCTATCTTTTCCGCATTGTATGCTTTTTGCTCCTTTATAAAAAATTATTGTCCAAAAATTTTTGGGTTTATTTCTGTGTTTTCAGTTCTATTCCATTGGTGTATATTTCTGTTTTTCTGCCAGTACCAAGCTATTCTGACTATTGATGCTTTGTAATATAAATTGAAGTCAGGGAATGTAATGCCACCAGCCTTATTCTTTTTATGTATTATTGCTTTGGCTATTCGAGTTTTTCTATGGTTCCATATAAATTTAGTAATGCTTTTATCTATTTCACGAAAATATGATTGTGGGATTTTGATGGGTATTGCATTAAATCTGTAGATTGCTTTGGGCAGAATGGCCATTTTAACAGTTATAAGTCTTCCTATCCATGAACAGGGGATATTTTTCCACTTCTTAAAGTCTGTTCCAACTTCTTTCAAAAGTGTTATAGTTTTCTGTGTATAAGTCTGTCCTTTGTTAAGTTAATTCCCAGGTATTTCATTCTTTTTGTTGTGATAGCAAAGGGAATTGACACCCTCATTTCTTCTTCTGTGGATTCGTTGTTTGTATATAGGAATGTTGTTGAATTTTTTACATTGATTTTGTATCCTACAACTTTACTATATTTGTTTATTATTTCTAATAGCTTCCTGGTGGAATCTTAGGAATTTTTTATATAAAGGATCATGTCATTTGCAAATAGTGACAAATTGACCTCTTCTTTCCCAATTTGGATAAATTTCATTCCTTTCTCTTGCCTGACTGCTGTGGCTAGAACTTCTAGTACTATATTAAATAGCAGTGGTGACAGGGGACATCCCTGTCTTGTACCCGATTTTAGGGAAATGGGCTTCAACTTTTCCACATTCAGTATGATGTTAGCCGAAGTCTTCTCATGTATGGTCTTATTATGTTGAGATACTTTCCTTCTATACCTATTTTATTTAGTGTTTCAATCATATATGGATGCTGTATCTTGTTGAAAGCTTTTTCTGCATCAATTGAAATGGACATGTGGTCTTTATCTTTGATTTTGTTTATGTGGTGTATCACATTGATTGATTTTTGTATGTTGAACCATCCTTGTACTCCTGGGATGAATCCCACTTGATCTTGATGTATGATCTTTTTAATGCATTGTTGTATTCTATTTGCTAATATTTTGTTTAGGATTTTTGCATCTGTGTTCATCAGAGATATTGGTCTATAGTTTTCTTTTTTTGTGTTGTCTTTGCCAGGCTTTGGTATTAGGGTAATGTTGGCCTCATAGAATGAGTTAAGAAGTATTGCTTCCTCTTCAATTTTTTTGGAAGAATCTGAGGAGGATAGGCGTTAATTCTTCTTTGAATGCTTGGTAGAACTCATTCGTGAAACCATCTGGTCCAGAGATTTTACCTTTAGGGAGACTATGGATAGTCATTTCAATCTCTTTACTATCGATTGGTCTATTTAGATTATCCAGTTCTTCTTGGTTTAGTCTGGGTAAGCTATAAGTTTCTAGAAATGTGTCCATTTTTTTCTAGATTGTTAAATTTAGTGGCATAAAGTTCTTCATAATGTTTTCTTATAATCCTTTGTATTTTTGTGGTATCAGTGGTAATTTCTCCCCTTTCATTTCTAATTGTAAATGTTTGTGTATTTTCCTTTCATCCTTTGATTAGTCTAGCCAGGGATTTGTCTATTTTGTTGACTTTCTCAAAGAACCAGCTCTTCATAACATTAATTTTTTCTATTGTCCTTTTGTTCTCTAATTGGTTTAGCTCTGCTTTAATTTTTATTATTTCTTTCCTTCTGCTGACTTTGGGTTTTGTCTGCTCTTCTTTTTCTAGTTCTTTAAGATGGGATGTTAAGATGTTTGCTTGTGATTTTTCTTGTTTCTTAAGATAGGCCTGTAATGATATAAATTTCCCTCTTATTACCGCTTTCGCTGTGTCCCAATAATTCTAATACGTTGTGTTTTCATTCTCATTAGTTTCTATATATTTTTTAATCTCATCTTTTATTTGTTCTTTTGTCCTGTCCTTTTTTAATAAGCTGTTGTTTAATCTCCATGTATGTGTGTTTCTTTCTGCTTTCCTTTTACAGTTGATCTCCAATTTCAAAGATTTGTGGTCTGAGAATACACTTGGTATGATTTCGATCTTCTTGAATTTGCTGAGGTTACTTTCGTGTCCCAGTATATGGCCTGTCCTTGAGAATGTTCCATGTGCACTAGAAAAGAAGGAATAATCCCTTTTTGCTGGATGAAGTGTCCTGTAAATGTCAATT
Source organism: Lyroderma lyra (assembly GCA_004026885.1). Taxonomy (NCBI): domain Eukaryota; kingdom Metazoa; phylum Chordata; class Mammalia; order Chiroptera; family Megadermatidae; genus Lyroderma; species Lyroderma lyra. The sequence goes on from PVJL010021308.1 coordinate 7,659, forward strand.
ATGTCCAAGTGCTGTAATGTGTCATTTAGAGCTGATGTTACCTTATTTATTTTCTGTTGGATGATCTGTCCATGGCTGTTAGTGGGGTGTTTAAGTCTCCTACAATTGCTGTAAGTCCCTCTCTTTTAAATTTCTCAATATTGAATTCCACTCCCTTCTAGCTTGCAGAGTTTCTGCTGAGAAATCTGACGCCATCCTGATGGGTTTTCCTCTAGAAGTTATAGTTCTTTTTTCCCTGGCTGCCTTGAGAATTGTTTTTGTCTTTAGTTTTGGACATCTTTAGTACCATGCGTCTTGGAGAAGGTATCTAGGGGACCTGTTTTCTTCTTGAACTTGCGGTTCCAAATCTTTCTATAGGTTTGGAAAGTTCTCATCTATTATTTGTTTGAGTACGCTCTCTGTAGAATGCTCTACCCCTTCTGTTCTTATTATCCTGATGTTGTTTTGTCTCATGGAATCAGATAGTTCTTGCAGAGTTCTTTCAATCCTTTTGGTTCTGTATTCCCTCTCTTCCTCTTTCTGAGCTGTTTCCATGTTCTGATCTTCAATAGCACTAATTCTTTCCTCCATCTGGTTGGCCCTGTTTCCTATGGCAGTTATTTCATTTCTCACTTCTTTTATTGTATTATTTCTCTCTTGCATTTCCATCTCAATCTTCCTTATGTTTTTAATTTCTTCGTTAAATTGTTCCTGTTGTTCACGGAGTTCCTTTTTTATGTCATTCATCTTATTTTTTATGTTGTTTATCCCAGTCATGGCTCTCTGCCAATATGTTTTAATTTCTCTGAGAGCCTTTAGAATGGCTACCTTAAATTCTATGTCACTTAGTTCAGAAACTTCTAGGTCTAAGAAGCTGTCTTGATGAATTCCCTGATCTTTCTGAGTTGTTTTAGTTTTTAAGGAATTCATCCTGTCTGCTGGTTTCTTCCTCTTTGACATGAGGGTGTTATGTTCAGTAATAGTGCCCAGAAGCCCAGATTGGTACTTTTGTGGTGTCTTGCTGTAGGGCATGCACAAGGTGTCATTGGGGGGGGCAAGTTTTGGGAGAGGGGTTGTTATTTCTTATTTCCGGTCTCCTACTACATTTGGAGGTGGTGTGCATCTATCATGGTCCCTCTGCTTCCTGTATTTAGTTAGTTGGTTGGAGAGACTGTAGGAAAGGGGAGAGGCCAACAAAAGGCATACTGGGGCAGCTCCACCTTCTGCCCTATGCTGGGGAAGCTGAGTGATGTGACCGAGGATGCTCCTGCTGGCTGGGGCAAATGCTATCAAATCCACCTTTTTTTCTGAGCCCGGTTCCATGACCAAATGTTGGGGCAGAGTCTGGGGTCTCACACTGCTTTTAGGACCCAGGGGCACGTGAGCAGGAGTGCGCATAAGTCTGAAGCTGTGGGTCTGACCCCGCGGTAGGAAGGCAGCCGGTTCGCCTTTGCAACGGGCAGTAACAGGAGCTGCAGCTCTGCGCAGGAGCCACGCGTGCTGCTCCAGCAGCTGGTCCACCTCTGCAGTGGGCCGGGAACGGGAACCACAGCCCTGAACAGGAGTTGCGCGCACCTGTGCTGTGGGTCCCAAGGGAACCTAGAACCAAGGTGTTGTCTCTGCAATTCAGAGTCCTCGCTCAGCCCTGCTACCACTCAAAAGTTCCAGAGGCCGGCTCCCAAGCTCTGTCCCCAACTCGCCGCTCCAAATTCCAGCTCCCCAGCCCAGTTCCCCAACGACTCCCACTGTTCTGCCACTTTGCTAGGGCTTTTCCTCTTGTTACCTCTTGGCCTCTTCCCTCCCATGCACTGTACTGCTCCCGGGTGGTCAGCTGCGATGGGTCCTGTTGCAATCCATGTTTTCTCCCTCCCCTCTCTCCTGCTCGTCCCCTTCTCTCCAACTTTTAGGTGTTTACTTGTGATGCGTAGATTTTTCAGCTGCCGTTTTTGTCACTCAGTGTCCTCTTTCTTGGCTCCTGGGTGGCTGTTCAATTGTGTTTTCTGGGAGAGGTTTTAGGGGCCTCCTCTCCAGTCACCATCTTGCCTTCCTCTCAGGTTTTGTTTTTTTATTGTTTGTTTCTCTCTCTCTCTCTATCCCTCTCTCTCTCTCTCTCTCTCTCTATCTATCTATCTATCTGTGTGTGTGTGTGTGTGTGTGTGTGTGTGTGTGTGTATTTCCATATAAATTTTCATTCTATGAAAAAGATTGCACTGAATCTGTAGAGAAGTTTTGGTAATATGAACATTTTAACAAAGTTAATTCTTTCAATTGATAAACTCAGGATACACTTTCACTTATCTGTGCCTTTCTCATTTTCTTTCCATGTTTTATAGTTTTCAATGTACAGATCTGTTACTTTCTTGGTTAAATTTATTCCTAAATTTTTCCTAATGCTATTGTAAATAAAATTGTTTTCTTAACCTTTTTTCAGATGGTTTGGGGTTAGTGTAGAGAAATGTTACTGTTCTTTGAATGATGACATTGTGTGCTACAAATTTACTAAATTGGTATATTAGTTTTAATAGTTTCTGGCAGAGTCTTAGGGTTTTCTGTATATAAAATTGTGCCATCTGCAAACAGCAGCAATTTTACTTCTTCCTTTCTGATTTGAATGCCCTTTTGTTTTTCTTGTTTAGTTACTCTAAACAGGACTTTGAGTACTAAATGGAACACACAAGATTGAATACCAGGTATCCTTGTCCTGTTCTTGATCTTAAAGATTTTTGAAGGTTAAACCAAATTTCTTTTCTAGAATAAATCCAACTTGGTCCTGATGTATTATTATTTTTATACACAGTTATGTATGACTTGCTGCATTTAAAAGAATTTGCAACTCTGTTCATGAAGTTTTTTGGTTAATAATTACATCCACTTGCAATATCTTTTGTTTTTATATCATGACAAAACTGCTGCATGTCAAGAATTGTAGAATAAGGAGAGAAGACAAGATGGCGACTGGAGAGGAGGTTCCTAAAGCCTCTCCCAGAAAACACAATTGAACGGCCGTCCAGGAGCCAAGAAAGCGGACCCTGAGCGACAAACCGGCTGCTGAGAAATCCACAAATCGCAAGTAAACCTGAAGGCTGGCGAGAAAGGGGCGAGTCGGGGAGAGGGAAGGGAGCAGAGACCACG
>PVJL010021309.1:0-10548 GCA_004026885.1 Lyroderma lyra
TCGGTCAGCGCTGCTCACGCAGTCGTTTGCCGTCATCAGGAGTGTCTGCACGCTGACGGTGACCACTGTGAGCACCTCTTGTCATTGCAGAAGTCACACGAGACTCGTGTTCGTCTTTGTTATCGGTATGCATTATCGTAATTTTAATAGTGTTTTTCCTTTCTTCACGTGTGTCCCCATTTCCGTGGCACCCTCTGTATTTTATCAGGTATCTGAAATGATGCTACTCTGGGTTTAGATGATGATGATAAGTATCATTTAATCAATATACTAAAAATCCATTTTTAGGGCTATGATGGAGCCTAAACAAAAATCTTTTTGGATCTAATAAATAAATGAATAAATCAATTCATTCAGGTTATCTTTAGGGCAAAGAATTTTTACAGGTAAGGAATAATCTCTTCTTTCCCAAAGGACCAAAATGTAACTGTAACTTTATCTTCCTTTGGGGAGCTCATCCACTTGCCGTGATTTTATTTGTTTTTTTGTTTTTTTGCTTTTTGGATGTGGGTAGCTCCCTGGCTGGGAATTGAACCAGGCCGCAGTGCTGACAGCACCAGCGCCGAAGCCTTAAGCCACTACACCACCAGGAACTCCCTGCCGTGATTTTAAATAACACCTTGATACCCCAGACTCTGTACACACCTCAACCAAGACGTTTCCAAGCCGCGAGCTGCCGCTCCAAGTTACTGTAACTGACTGTTTCCACACCTCCCCCAGTCTCTGTCACTTGGGGAAGTCATGTGGCCACAGCTACTGATACCAGAAATCTAGGTTCATTCTCCATTTTGTCTCCTTATTTCACCCAGAGCCACCCCACCCCCAAGTCCTCTTCTCCTTCCAAAATGAGTCTTCAAACCGCCCCCTTTTATCCATGTTTCTGACACTCGTCCCCCCGGACATTAATCACCACCGTTCTGCTGACTTACGCACATCCCCACTGTATTCCCCAGAACATGTGAAGATCTTCTAAGATCACCAAGCACTTGACTTTCCAGTGCACTTCGGAGAAAACCTAAGAGGCTCTCCCTGCCCACAAGCCAGGCTCGCTCTCAGCACTGCCCTTGCCCACCTTGCTCCCCGGGCTTCCTCTAGCTGGCAGAAGCCTTCCTTTAGGTCACGGAAGGGTCCAAGAGCCCCCTTACATCAGGGGCCCTTTGTACATGCTCTTCCTCTGAACCTCCTGAGAGGTTCTCTCAAACACCTCACTAACCCATCCATGGTCTAAATCGGACCTCGCGTTCTTCTCTCACATCGTCATCACATGCATGTCCTCAGCTGCAGACTCCGGTCTGTAATTATGTGTACCTCTAATCTGTATCCCCCACTAGACTGTAAGCTCCACGAGGGCAAAGACCTACGTCCCTACTGCCTGTCACTTCATCCGCTGAACTTATCTAGTGCCTGGCTGTAAGTATTTCTTTAATGATATTTTCCCTTAATAAAGAGAAATAATAATCAACTTTTCTGGCTTGTTTTTTGATTGGGGTGTGTGTGTGTGTGTGTGTACCAAAGGACAATCATTTCACACATGAGCCTCAGTTTCCCCACTATAAAACAGAAAATTAGGATAATTTCCTCAAAATAAAAATAGGAAATATAAAAATATCTCTGCCCTATGTCTTTGGTCATGATTTTTATTACTTCTGTATTGAATGCATATAATTAGTAACATGACCTAATAGGTTATCGTGCCCTATCATACCCTATCCCTCTTTAACCTTTAACAGAGGAAGCTAAGTGGATACACTCTTCCTTCTCCACAGTTTAAAAGCCAAGAGAGTACAAGTAAACTTCAATCTTATATGTCAATGTGGAAACCAATATTCATTTATTCTGATGATACTTGGTATTCAAATCTATGACCCAGTTTAATGACTGGTTTTGATATAAATTCTCCCTGGTGTTTAAAGACGACAGCATAGAGGACTTTTAAAAGAACAGTGCCTTCCTTGTGCACATTCAAAAGTTCCATGATTAAGACCTCACCTAACCTCAGAAACAACAATACTTGCATCAATAAGCCAATGAGACCAGATTCAAAAATGCTAAACTTCAGGTACTAAGATTCTACTTCTTTCTCCAATTCAGATTATCACTAAATAAAAATCTATTGCCTGTTTCATAAGACTCAAAACCCATGACAACTTTCACCAGAATTCTTTTCCAGAGATAGGTTCTTCAGATGTTCCTTGCCTGATCTTAAAAATCAAAGGAATATAAAAAGAACATGGAACATACCAAAGAAAATCTGTGTTTTCCTCCCTGAATAGACAAATTTCAGAAAGTAAATCAATAGTCCTATCTATCATTGACAATTCAGTGCAGTTTTGTTATCTAGTAAACAGGTAAAGCTCCAAAGCGAAGGTGTTCAGTGTCTTCTCCCCTTTATTCAACTCCTGCATGACTTGCATTCTATTTTTCTGTCTCTCAGTTTCATCACACAGCAAACACGGTAACAACCAGAACAACTACCATTTACAAAAGACATGCTTGGTACCATGTTCACCAAGACTACCTTAAAATGTATCTTACGGCAGCTGCATTAAATATATCATTACCCCATTTTGCAGACAAATAAACTACTGCTATCAAGAAGTTTTCCTATGGCATAGAGCTGGCATACAGGTGGCAAAACCAAAGTTTGTGCCTAAAGTCCACGTCTCTTTCATTATGCCACGCTACCCAACAACACACACAACTGGGACTTGGGAGCTGAGCTAATGCACTTACCCCCTGGATTCAGACATCAACCAGCTGAAGACTTTTACAACATGTAAGAACAGGGAGGGAACAAGATGATCAGATTATGTGGAAAATGTCAACTGCTGAGAACAGTCTATAAGCCAGATGTCAGTATGACAATCACTGACCTGAGCACCTACTACTGGCCAGTCACAGACCCTCTATTGTTTTTTTATCCTTCTCTTACAGCGATCTCAGGAAAGCAGGCATTACCGTACTCGGGTGTCAAAGGAGTAAACTAAGGCTCACACTTACCAAGGATCACAAACTGATAAATAGTAGAGCAAAACTGGGTTGCAATAATTTTATCGAGGCATAATTTACATACAATAAAATATATATTTATTTATTTTTATTATTATTTTTTAACGTGGGTAGTTCCCTGGCTGGGAATCAAACCCAGGCTGCAACACTGACAGCACCAAAACCCAGCCAGTTCACCATCAGGGAACTCCAAATATACTTATTTTAAGTGAAAATTTTGGTAAATTTTAGTGAATTTACACACTTATGCAGTCATCATCACCACAACCTAGTTTCTTCACCCCCAAAGTTCCATCGTGGGCAGGGCAGAGTGGAACCCCAACCTGATTGCAAATCCCTTAGCAACACTCAAGTGACAAAAATGCATTTTTTGGGCAGAAAAGCTGAAAAATTAAGTCATAGCAGTTCTCTATGTAGTACCACACCCACATGCCATCTCAACAAGTTTGTTCACTAAAATCTGGGTACGCCTCATGTAAGTACAGCACACGCAGACTTAGAACACAGAACACTATTAGAAATACTGTGTGATACTTTAAATGCAAAAGGAGTTGGGAAAGGGAAAGACACACGAACACTTAAGTCCTGGAAAAAGAGTCCCGGGGAAGGCGGCTGGGCAAGGACACTAGGACAGAAAGGTGACACAAAGAAGAGAACAAGCACTTATCTAAGTCGGGCGTTTGTGTCATGGAAAGCAAAGACTAACTTGAACAGAAGCTCCTGATACACAACACAAAACTGACGAGGGGGATGGAATCACTTCCCAGGCAGGAGCTACAACTTACCTGACTAAGAAACAGGACTACATAGCATTAAAACAGACAAACAAAAATAAAAATAGAAAGTGAGACAATGTTCATAGTAATGATAGTTGTAAAGCTAAAACTGGTTCAATTTTATAGTAATAATTTTATATAACGACTTTAAAAAAGGGCCATTCTCCATTACTTCAAAACAAACATAGAACCATGAACATAAAAATTCTGATCCCATGATAGGGCCAGAAATAATTAAAACATGGTAAATTTCAAAGAAAAAAACATAAATACTAATCCAAAAACCAAAGGATAATATCAATTTTTCTTTTAACCTAAATTTGCACTTCCACTCTTAACATTTTCTTAGTCCTGTAGAACTGAAAGCACAATTCACTAATCTGATAATCATTGGGCCCAACCAAAAACTTACCAATTCCAAACTAGGGTCCTGGAGTGGGGCATTAAAAGATGCCATGAAATGCTCGTGTGAGCACAAAGCCAAAGGAAGTGCGTGGCGTGCACCGTAAAGAGAACACGCCGTGTCGGACGCCACGGTACCCCGATCCACAACGTGCAGCACCGAGTAAGTGGCTCCCACAGTGCCCGGAGAGGGGCCTCCACCCACCCCAGCCTGAGATGAGGTGTGCTGCTGGGATGTTCCAGCATTACCAGAAAGTCTCTTTAGCATTTTTAAGATAGAAAACAATTATTTAAGTTCCAGATTCTTGCAAAAATAAATCCAGACAAGGTATGTCGGTAACTATCACAAAAGTAACATACACATGGCATTGTTATAAAATTAAAAAACAAAAAAACACAACTGAATAATATGCTGCATTGAATTAGTTTCATTTTAGAAACTGTCCTTTGTCTGAAACTCCTAACTGTACATCACTTTACTTAAAATTGCCACTTAAATATTTTTCCTATCCAATCTAAATGGTTCGAAAGAGCTAACTTTACTGCAAGATTTACAATAGATCCTTCATAAATTTTTTTAATATTAAATTGCAACAATTAATATTATCCCCAGTAAACTTGTCTTAAATTTACAATTTAACATTAATTTTTAGTTTCAGAATCATACTAAAATATTGAATGTTTTAAGGATAAAGTATTTAAAACTTTTTAAATTGATATATAATTGACATATAACACTGTATTAGTTTTCGGTATATTTTTTTTTAATTTAAAACTTTAAATTCACAAAAACAAATTTGACCTCAGTCACTAGAAACACCATAGAGAAAAAATATGCAACCTCTGGAGAAGTAAGAGAAATAGTCCCCAACAGCCTACTAATAATTTTTAAAAATGGCTGAAATTCTCTAAAAATAAGGTTAACTCTTCAACAAGGATAAACAAAACCACGGTAACATGACAATGAAACAAATATATGTGTTTTTATAAAACAGATCTACTAAATATTTATTATCTATTTATCCCAATATCAAGTTTATTCTTAAATCATTTCTTAAAACAGTAAACACTAATGCTTGTAACAGGACATTGATGAAATCAGTAAAACCGAAACCAGTAACAGTCATACCCTCTTTTAAATTAACGATGATGAATTTTCCTTAAATTTTATTACTTCTGATTTTCTTCTTTTCTTTTCTTTTTTTTTTTATGTGGGTAGTTCCCTGACTGGGAAACAAACCCAGGCCACAGTGTTGACAGCGCCAAAGCCTTAGCCACTCCACCACCAGGGAACTCCCCTACTAATTTTCAATAGACTGCTATGAAGTTAAAAGAGAACTAGAACACATCTCAAATAGTCATGTGGTCCAGTGATTTTGCAAAACCCTCTACACATCATTTTTTATCTCTAAAATAGTTTTCAATGGTTTACAAATTCAGTTCCAAAATCATAGAAAAACAAATCCAGACAAAGGTATTAGGTAACTATAGCGAAAGTAATATACACATGGCATTTCTATTAAAAAAAGTCCTGAGTAATTTATGTCACTTTAAAAGAAGCACTCACATTCCAAAGTGCTTCAAGTGTTGTATAAAACTTGATCCAAAAACTTAATTTATTTTAAAACATGCAGTAAAACAACAAACATGCTCAATATGCTGGAATACAAATCTTAACACTTTAAGATGACCACCTGGTCTTGTTACCAACTAGGTGTTTGGTGCTGGCATTCACAACTCTCTTCCAAGCTTTAGCAACAGAAACCTAAGATTACAAAGTGACTTGTTCAAAAAACAGATTGCAGATACAAAAATTTGCAATGCCAACTACATAAAACATTTTTCTTGCTGGTATACAACCAAAATAGAAAACAAAAGAAACTACAATTGTTACCCAGAGCCCCATGGTTCAAAATCATGGATTTATCCAACAGCAATTTTTCTCACAACTTTACATATCTTTTTACATATCACAGTTGTGTGTAAGAACTTTTACATCTGCATAGTTCAAAAGTCCTGTTCAATTCTAAAATCCCAATCATATGCTCTGACAGGAATAGAAAAAAATTAACCAACTGAAATTTAAAAAATGGAAAATGCATGGAGTCAAAGCAGTGTGTGTAACTGTTCTGCAACGTAAAATGCCCTGCATAAAATACTGTTAGAGAGTGCAACAGGAGAAAACACTTATCTTTGGTCTCATTGGCATTCCCTAAAAAAAGATACATGCAAGTTGAACATGCCAAAGTCTTCTTGTAGGGAGTTCCCTGGTGGTGTAGTGGCTAAGGCTCTGGCACTGTCAACACTGCGACCTAGGTTCAATTCCCAGCCAGGGAACTACCCACATAAAAAAAAAACAAACAAAAACAAAAAAACACACAGTCTTATTATAATAAATGCTATTCAATATAATCATATACATGTTAATAATATTGTTAAATGGGGCAGAGATGTTAATGCCTAGAAAGACAACCTTTTGACAACAAAGGTAGAGCTCCAGGACTTCATCATAACTTTTCCCATTACAGTGATACCATAGCATCTGATTAAAGTAAAAGATTCACTTTGTCTCAAACAAGGGCAAAATACCATAAAACTTTAAGAATATGGACCCTGTTATACAAAGATGACATGTCAAGTCCATATCCATGAAAAAAATGGATATGTCAACATCTGTGTGATATCTGAGTGATTCAGGGTTGTCTCACCAAACTAGATACAGAAGTCCAGCTCATGAGATGATACAAAAGTAAAACATGGAAAAGTAGGGACCATCCTGCAGGTAGGGGGGTTCCCTGGTAGTCTAGTGGCTAGGTTTCTGCGCTCTCACTGTCGCAGCCTGGGTTTGCTTCCCAGGCAGGGAACCAACCAAAAAAATAAATAAATAAATAAAAATAAAAGGACCGGTGGGAGGGGAGGGTGATACAAACTGTTAGCAATGCACTAAAGAAAGATGCCATAAATATTCAAAGTATTTTTAACTGTTAAAATAGTTCCTAAGTACATCGATTAGCACCTAACTCATATTAAATGCCCAATAAATGGAAGGACAATAAAGAACTTAAAGTCAATTAAAAATTCTCAGGTTATCTTCATCTTTCTTTCAGGTACATTATACCATTAACTGGTGTTTTTAAGTAAAGGAATTTTTAATTCTGAGCTAAAGTATTAAGCCAAACAAGAAGCACTTTTTGGTATTATTTGAAAGAACCATGGCTCTCATTAGGATACATGTGTTGACATTACAGAAAAGTCCTGATTATACGTTTTGTATGTCCTCATCTCCAAATGTGTACTAAACATAACCAATTGCAAACGGTCCCCATAAACGTCACTAAGAACCAAGAAAAAAAATCTGATAGAGGTCCATTGTTTTTGAAAACGTGGTGACACACTTAGTACTGCCCATCTATTTGAAAGATCTGATCTTGATAGATTACATCTGACTGTTCTAATGCTTGAAATCTTTAAACCTATTAGAGAAGTCGTATTTATTCAAGCTGCAGTACTCAGGAGATAATTATAGACTTTAAATTGTACACAGACACACTGAAAAAGAGACTATATGATTTCTTTTTTTTTTTGCTTTTTGGTATGTGGGTAGCTCCCTGGCTGGGAATCGAACCCAGGCCGCAGCGCTGCCAGGGCCAAAGCCTTAAGCCACTACACCATCAGGGAACTCCCTGAATTCTAATTCAAATTGAACCCATTAGTTTTGAAATAATGCAGTAAAGTGACTTAATTGATACCTATGGTTCTATCATTTTTAAAAAAGATAGTAAGATTCAAGGAGGGGTTCCCTGGTGATGTGGTGGCTAGGCTTTGGCACCCTCAATGCTGCAGCCTGGGTTCCATTGCCAGCCAGGGAACTACCCGCCCCCCCCCCCAAAAAAAGAATCAAGCATTTCATATTTGTTTATACAATTCTTTAGGAAAAGAACAACGACTGAAAATATTCTCATCTTGGATTTTTTTCACTATTTCAACATCTAAATTTGTAAAATAAACATACTCCATTGCTGAATTTAGGCACTGTAATCAAACTGTGTAAGTTCAAATCCTTGCTCACCAAATCGGCCTAGGCCTGTTTCTTCCTCTGCAAATTAAGAATAAAAATAGTACGTATATCACTGGGTCTTCATAAGGATTAAATTACTTAACACATGTTAAAAATTAGTTTGGACATGTGTTGATAAATATCGAATGTAAATGACAGGTACACTATTCTTATAAATTTGAAAGTTTCTAAGTAAACTTTAAAAAAAAAAAACAGCTCAGAATTGTGCTGGCATACAATAGGGGCTCAATACAGGCCATTTTTATTACCCTGCAGACGAATTGCTAAGATTAAAGGAAATAATACATGAAAGTGTCATGTCTTGGGCCTAGAATGGAATCTAGTTAATGTCAGCTGCCGTCTTCACATCATCCTTCATAATCAGTATTCATCAAATATTCATTATCAATTAACTGTCTTTTGACCCGTTTGGAAGTTAATATTTAAATACAAGCTACTATTCTTATGACTCGCCTCTGGCTGAGATCTACAAGTTACAATATCAACTATCAATGAACTCAAAAGAGATACAATGTATCGAGTGTTAACGTCACTGATATTTCGTAAATAGTTACAACTTAGAGAAATTTTGACTGTTGATGTTCATCTAACTGCCTAGCACAGCACCAGACTCCCTGAAAACCAACGAATTACAAACACTAAACTCCACTGTAAAGGTAGGAAAAACGTCAAAGATGGTTGCTAGCATAGATTACCGGAGTAACTTCAATTCCCACTGTGGAACTCTAGAGGGCACCAGGAATATGCCCTCGTCCCCAGCACCCCTCCTCCCGAGTAACGTGAGCAGCTGCAGGAGCCCGTCGTCTGGTTGCTGAGCGTGGTATTGCAGCAGCCGGGCGATGTCTGCAGCGGTGCACACAGCAGCGCCCACTCCCAGCTGCCCGCCCAGCCAGAACCCAGGCTTCGCCCCAGGGGCAGCTGCCACCTAGTGGGAAGCTCCTCCCCCTCAAAATGATGGGGACAGACTAGTCCCAAGGCTGAACCCTTCAACCTGACAACGTCTCTAAGAGCAACAGATTAGGGGCAGAGGACTCACAATGGGGGTGTCTTCCTCACTTTCTGTCAGAGACGGACCAGACAGGGTTGAAGGCGAGTCCTGGCCCTGCGGTAAGAAGAAAAATAAGAAATGGATCAAGAACGACCGATCCAGGTGGGAGAACCCAGACCTTCCCACCAGGAGGCAGAGAAGGGAACGAGAGAGGTCAAGGAGGTCCAGCCCCTCCATGATCACTTCCCGGCCTGAGACCAGCAACCCCGTGCGCGTACAGCGGCGCAGAACGGCGTTAGGGCATGTACGTGGGGCCAAAACCCACGTGAAAGGCAAAAATCGGGAGAGAGGAGGCGCAAGGCGGCCAGCCCGCTCCGGGAGGAGGCGGGGGAGGGGCGGACGTTGCCTCGACGCCAGCCAGCGAACGGTATTCCCTCCCGAACGGGCCCACCCGGCGTCACACCCGTCACTGCGGGCACCGGTTCGAAGGTAGGGGCGGCTCACGTCACCGCCGGGCCGAAATCTCCCGGATCTGCCCCGAGCATTTGCCCCGAGCCCGAGGCTCGCCCCCCCCTGCAGTCGGCGACCGGCAGCGCTGCCTCCCCGTCCGCCATTAGAGACCCAGCCAAACAATACGTGCGGAGCCAGGGCCGCGCCGCGCGATGCCGGGGAGGGGAGCGCGCAGGAGGGGCCCGGGGCCGCGGCCGAGCCTGGTCCCACCACGCCGCGGGGCCCCGGGCTCCGGCGCGGCCCCGGGAGCCGGACGACGGCCGCGCGGCCCTCCCCGCGCACGCCCCGCGCCGCGAGGGCAACATCGCGCGCCCCCCGCCCGCGTCCTCACCCGGCCCTCCCGGCCTCGCCCGCGCGCCCGCAGCCCTCGGGCCGCACGCGCTGCCGCCCGTGACATGAGCGGAGCCCGCGGCGGCCCCCGAGGCCCGACGCGCGGCGGCGACGGCGGCCGCGCCGCGGGGGTGACTCTCGGGCCGGGGGAGGCTCGGAGGCCGCCCTCACCCATCTCCGCCTCCCCGGCCGCCTCCGCCTCCGCCTCCGCCTCCCGAGGCTGCGCCGCGCCAGCCGCCCCCACCATCGGCGGACCCGGACTGCGAAGACAGCGGGGACGAGCCTCACCCGGTTCCGGCTGCGGCTCCGCGGAGCGAACCTCCCCTCCCCCGGCCCACCCCCTTCGGCGACGCGCACAACTCCGCTCGGTCCAGTCCCGGCTTTAGCGCTGGGGAGCAGGAGGAGGCGGAGAAGGCGGCGGCGCGGCCGAGCCCGGGCAGGCCCCGCCCTCCGCG
>PVJL010021310.1:0-10778 GCA_004026885.1 Lyroderma lyra
GGGGAGCTGAGCGACAGGCCGCAGACAGCAGACAGTTCGTTCCCAACACGTTTCTGGTAGCTGGTTGGCGCCCCAAATATTCCAACACATCTTACACCGTGCTCCTCAAAATCGCTAAAACCCAACACTAAGGAAACAGCCTTGTCTAAAACTAGACGAAGATCTGAGCCGAAATCTGGGCAAAGGCTACGAAGGCCAAGACGCAGATGCAACGGTTTCCGCGGACTACGCCATTAGAGAGCTGCAAGTGCAAACCACAGTGAGGCGCCCCGCACCCCCACTAGAGTGGCCCAGATCTCGCACACGCCGGACCCTGGGGGGAGCTGGACGTGGGGACAGCAGGAACGGCCACGCGGGCCGGCGGGGACATGCCTGCTGCCGCCGCTCCGGAGCACGGTGTGTGCTCTGCGGTCCGTGGCCGCGCTCTCAGGTGTTTACCCGACCGGTTCGAACGCCTGGGTCTAAACAAAACACAAACCAAAACAAGGAAAAGGACAGCTTTGCACAGCCCTTTGCGGCAGTCTTACTCACAGCCGCCCCAAACTAGAAGCAACTGCTGGGTCCTTCCGTAGGTGACAGAGCCACACGCCAGGTGCCCAGCCACACGGCACGGCCCCGAGTGCGCCCTGCTCGGGGGCAGACGTGTCTCTGAGAGGGCTCAGGCTCTAAGAGTCCAATTGTCTGGCATGCCGGGAGGGACGAAACCTGGGGGTCACTGAAAGCTCCGTGACTCCAGAGGTTGCAAGAGTGAGGGTTGGGGACCGGTGGGACCGCAGGGCGGTGACAGTTCTGCATGAGGCTGAACGGCGGGGCTGTCACACTGGGCATTTATTCAAACGCAGACAGTGGCGCCACACAGAGTCCACTGCACTGGAAGCGCTGGACAGTGTGTCCACACTGTCCCATTAATTCCAGCAGTTGTACCCCAGCCACGCAAGAGGTCAGTCATAAAGTGTGTGGGAAGGCGGCAGCTGGGGGCGCTGGGCGCTGGGTGCTCGCTGCTTCTGCAACCTGCACCCCTCTTCGTCTGAAACCCCGGGAAGCGGTCAGGCTCACGCGGGCGCAGCCCCTGCCTGTAAGGACACACCGTCGGGTGGAGGAGACGACGGGGTGCGGGGGCGCAACGGGCCTGCTGGGAGGTGGGGTGCTCCGGAGCCAACACAGGAGGCTTTGGGGGGAAGGGGCTCAGGGACAGGCTCTGTGCCACACAGACCAGGTGTCCCAGTGCCGATGGTGGCTCTCACAGCGTCTCGTTCACTTCCTCAGAACCCGAGTGCGTCGCCCGCAGACCCAAAAGTTCGGAAAACGACTTTCATGGAGGAGAAACGTGTCGGTGACCGACTCGGGTCCCCATGAGGCAGCGCGTCACAGACGGAGTAGAGGAAGGGGGAAGCGCTTTCTAGGCTTCACCGATGGAGAGAACCGCCTGCTGGACATGGTCACGGTGCACTGGGCGACTTGGTCACGGCGTTTCGGTGATGGAAACGAAGGACAGTGGTATCGTTAGGGACGGGGACAGGACGGGGACATGAACCGCACTGCCCGTGCAGTGGCGCCGCCTCTTGGGGCAACCAGAGGAGGTCCCTGTGGGCGCGTCCCCCAGAACGCGGCCCGGCCCGCCCGGGGCAGGTCGGCTCTTGCCGTCTGTTTCCATTACAAAGCGAAGCCCCGGAGGGAAACGGAAATCGGTTCTGCCTGCGGGACCGGCTCAGGTGTGTCTCTCCTTTAACTTTTCTTTATTTCTATCGTGTGTGCAAGACAAACGGAAATCGGTTCTTTTCTATTGTGTGTGCAAGACACTTTCGCAACACAATGGGGGGCGGGGAACCCCTTGAAAACCAAAGGGAAGTTCCCCCAGGCCAGGCGGCAGGCGCAGGGCCCTGGGCCGGCAGGTGGGGGCAGTGGGGGGCTGCTCAGACGGCATCCCTCCCCGCCTGAGAGAACGCAGCCGGGGACCGCGTGTCCACCCCTCCAGGTGAGGCCACTTGGTGCCCTCACCACAGCTGATGGCACATGGGAGCCAGCCCCGAGGCCCCTCCAGGGTCCCCCGGCCGCGTTCTAGAATGCACCGCCAGGCGGCCTCCACTTGGCTGAGCAAATGCAGGGACGAGCTGTGGACCTGCGGGCCCCCACGGCCCCGCCCAGCCCCCGCCAAGGGTGCAGCGCCTCCTCCCGAGGCCTCGGGGCTCCCCGTGTCGCTGTCTGCAGCTCCTGGCGGCCTCTGCTCTGTGTGGGACGGGCTGTTCCAGGGCCCGCAGGCACGGACCACAGCGGAGTGATGCTGTCCCCGCCAGCCTGGCAGTCCCATGGGAACGCCAGGGACAATGTGGGTGACGTTGCGCCTGACCGCACGTGGCACTAATCAATCACCCAAAACCGGTGTCACAGTCAGAATTCGGCTGGGCCGTCCAGGCCACACTGGGACCTGGAGACCAAGCAGACATGGGGGGTCCCCTCTGGTCCTCTTTGGTGCCTCGTGGGAGGGAAGGTTCTGGAAGCTCCTTCTAGTCTCCAGGAATCCCCAGTGCATGGTGACACCGTGCGTGGCCCCTTGGGGGTGGCACTGCTGCTCTCTCGTCAGGAGGAGGTCGCCGGCCCCTGGCCTGCAGCCGCCCTGCCTCCCCCCGCGGGCGGCTCTGACAGCAGCAGGGACACAGCTGTTCCTTCTGCACAGGACCCGGCCAGGGGATCGTGGGGGCAGAGCTGTGCGGACACAGGGAGAAGGCGGGGCTCCACCTGGGCCACGGCCCCACCCGGCGCAGCCCCGCCTCCCACGCCCCTCCCACGCCCCTCCCACACCCCTCCCGCACCCCTCTGCACTCCCCCGCGCCCCTCCCGAGCCCCTCCCCCACCCCTCCCGCACCCCTCTGCACCCCTCCCACAGAGAGGAGAGCCCTGCGGGCAGCCGTCTGCCACCTCCTCCCTGGGCGAATGAGCAGAGGAAGTTCGGGCCTCCTTGCGGGCCTGACGTTCCTCTTAGAGAAACGGGGGAGCAGGGGAGATGCCTGCGTCCAGGAAGGATTTGAGGGAACAGTACCTCCCACCCAAGAGGCACCCCCCATGCGGCCAAACTGGACAGGAGGTGACGAAAGCACGTGGACGGTGCGGTCCCTTGTGGCTGCTGTCCTTTACTGAGCAAAGTTGCAGCATCTCTGCTTGGTGGCCGCTTAGCTGTCACATTACAGAAGGGACACACGGTCATGGATCCATGGTGTCTGGGAGAGCGCAGCCTGGCAGACGGAGAGCGTGTCGGAGCTCATGCGTGTTCTCCCCATGTCCCCCAGCCGCACGTCACGAGCTGATTCTTGGTGGTGACACACCGGGGCCTCGCGGGCACAGACCTACAGCAAAGGGACATAGGAGGGAAGGAAGGCCACTGCGGGCCAAGTCCCCGTGAACTATGACCAGAGGACGGGGCTTTGTCATGCCGGGACGGGAGGGACAGGAGGGAGGGGGAGGGCCTCTGGGTGGCTCAGGGACAATTCCCCATGAGCCTGGTCTGCAGGCCGGGCATTTGAGAAGTCTCCTGAGCACAGTGCTCCACCCACAGCTGCCTGAGCCCCGCCCACAGCTGCCTGAGCCCCGCCCACAGCTGCCCAAGCCCCACCCACAGCTGTCCTGAGCCCCGCCCCCAGCTGCCTGAGCCCCGCCCACAGCTGCCTGAGCCCCGCCCACAGCTGGCCCGAGCCCCGAGCCTGGGGAGGTGCCATGGCCTCTCCCCTCTGCTCCGCCTGCAGTGGGCCGTGAGGCCGGTGCAGAGCCAGAGCCAGGGAGCGGGGCAGAGACCCCGAAGCCGGCACCTGAACGCCCCGGGGTGTCTGCGGAGAACGCGCGAGCCCGGATTCCAAGTGGCAGCAGAACTGGAAACGATGCTTCCTCGGAAACAAATTCTAACGTGAGGCGCGGGGCCCGCGTGCGTTTCCTGCCGCCGCCCCCCACCCCCACCTGCTGCCCCCACAACTCCCACCCCCACCCCCGCCCCCCAGCCCGTGCAGCCTGCCTCGCGGACGAGGGCGCCGGTTACGTCCTGCAGCCTGCGTTTCTCTTGTCAAACACGCCGCTAGTGACATTCAGCTCTGAAGAAATACGTCCCCGGCGGTGGGTGCAGCCAGGAATGACTCACCGCGTGTCACGTGCGGACGCGCCGCATCCGTTCTGGCCGCCGTTTATCAGCGTGGTGTCTCCTCCTGGACGCTCCTGACCTTGCCTCAGCAGTTTTACTGGGAGCGCAGGCTCTGCACACGCCCGTGCTCCCCCTTTGCAAAAGCAACCTGAGCGTTCCGAGTGGTCAGCGGCGCTCGGCTTGTCATGTCCCGGTGTTTCCTGAAACCGGAAAGAGGGAGGGAAACGTGGGGAAAACATGGGGTAACACGGCCTTGGTGACACGTGGAAATCCATGTCCTTAGGCATCATAAAGGGAAGTGAAAGCTGTGTAATCGTGAGGGGCTGAGGCTTCGACGAGACCTCGGGCTCAGGGACAACATATTGAAGAGGGGAACTGGGGGGCCCTGTCCCCAGAGGTAGACGGGGCACACGCCACAGGCGTGGTCTGCACTTGGCCGTGGGCGGGTGTGACGCACTCACAGGTGTGAAGGGATGGGGGTGGCACCAGGCCGCGGGGAGCCAGCAGTCTGGGGCAGAGATGGTGTCAGTCAGCACCCCCAGGCAGGAGGCAAGCACCCCAGCTAGGGGGGTGTGCAGAGAACTGCAGCTGGGGGCAGGGTGCTCACCCCTCACCACCTGAGGCCCAGGAGCTACTCCCCCAGGTGTGTGTGCGCAGGAGCCAGGCACAGGCCGGGGGCTTGGCTGGGCCCCCAGTCCCCCCTCGTCCCCACAACTTGTTGAGATGAGGATGGTTAGTGCATTTGGGCGCAGCAGCCCCCATGTCCTAAGCAAGCGGAACACTCTGTGACAGCTCAGCGGGATCTGGCGGTGGGCTGAGCAGGCCCCCGCGTGAGGGACGGGCAGTGATGCACATTCGGCCCCGGGCCTGTGGCCGCGATGCACCGCCGTGAGCCCCAAAGCCGGCCTCCCTTCATTTCTCCTTCAGGGTGACATGATCATTTTTGCAAATACAGAGTCCAGCAGAGGTGATGCCAGACCCTGCACCTGAATATCTCACACGAGACGGACAGCAATTTCGTCCTGTCACCTGAAATGTCACCTAAAGTGTGCTGGAGTGTGATAGCGTCATGTGACAGCATTACATGCTTGTGATGTTGTGAGAAAATATTTGGTGTAGACAAGTTGCAAAGGGTGCCGCCCCTCGTATAGTGTGGTTTATGAAAAAGCACTTCCAAAAGGACGAAGAAGAAAGCCACAGGTCACCCAACATTGTATCACCCAGAAGTAACGTGATGATGCAAGGAAAGCAACACGTTCTAGATCTCTCTTCATAGATACCTACGCAGGCAGGGCGAGCCCGTGGTGAGTGCACAGATAAGTGACAAAAGCGACAGCATAAAAGGAGACGAAGATGTGCTAGAAGACATCGGTGGCCCTTTCATCTCACTGCCCTGCAAAGGACGAGAAGACAGTGCAGGGAGCTGCTCGCTGTCCTGGAGCTGACACGGCGCTGAACACTTCCTCTGAGATGAAGAAAAGAATTGCGTTAAACGTTCAGGTCGACGGTGTTTCTGCCACAGCAGATTTTCACTGAACCCCACAACACCCACCGCTGCTGGGGGCTGGGGACGCCCTGTTGGCGGCTTGGGAGCCGAAAGGCAGTTTAGCTGGGTATAAAATCGCTGGCCTTGCTTCCACCAGACGTGACGGACACCCTCTCTGCATCGATGCTGGGCGTGTGACTTGTCGTCTCAGCGCTTCATCTCTTATTGTGTATTTATATTTTTTTGTTTTCCAGAAAGTACTTGTTGGTGTTTGTTCCCCGAGTCCTTTCATGCTTGAGATGGTCTGACGTTTGTGTGTCAATTAGATTTTTTTCATTTAAATATAAAATTCTGTCTTTAAAGGACAGAACTCCAAGGCCACAGGGTCCTCCCCTGAAAATGCTGCAGACAATGCCCAAGCATAGGGAGAGACGGGGGTGACCCCCGAGAAGCACAGGGTCCTGAAAGCTGCCCCCCTGCCCCTGGGTCTGAGCCCATGCCCCACACCGAGCCTCCGATGGAGACGCCGGCCGTCCCCCTGACACATCCGCCCCTGGTGACGCCACCTGGCTCTCTTCCTCTCTACGTCCGCATGGGAGGGTGAGTGCAGGGTCTCTGTCAGCTCCTTCAGTTCATTCCCTTCAGGGAAGGGTCTTCTCCTGAACAGGCCCTTCACTCCATGCGGTGGCCTCTCTCCCACAGGGGTCCCCCACGTGCAGTCCCAACGGCATAACTGTCCCCTCTCCTTTGCCTCTGTGTTGCTCTGATTAGCTCAGGCATTTCTGTATGTGGGGAACCTCAGCTCACCCCTAATTTTTGCATCATTTCTGTGGGTGCTTATCACACCTCAGCTCCGCCACTCATGAGCCAGTAAGAGACAGCACTCAGACGCAGGGCCTGGTGCCCTGAGGGCTGCACGGCCCTGCACGCTGCCTGGGTGGCCATGTGCACCTACATCTGTCTCGCTGGGCCCTTCACTCAGCTAGGGCACCCCCAGGGGGCTGAGAGCACTGGAGTTGCCCCCCAGGTTAACCCACTTAATCAGCTGTTTAGAGCTTGAACCTGCACGGCTGACACTTGAGAAGAATTCTCTAGACAACACAGCGATGATCTCGGGTGACTTGTGTGCCCTGCACAGCACCTGCTCTGTGTGTCCCCCGTGCCCTGTGCCCAGGTCCCCCCGCAAGGGAATGAGGGGCCCCCACAAGTAGGAGCCGCCTCCTGGAGGGGGTCAGCAGCCGCCTGGAGACCCGGCCCGGCCCGCCCGGCCCCGCACCCGCGGAGGTTAAGGCTTGTCTTCGAGATGGTGTAATGAGCTGCTTTCTCTACCCTCCTGAGGCCCCTAATGAATCCTGCAGGTGGAGAGAGGCCTTGGAATTGGAGCGAGCAGACGGGGGGCGGGGGGCAGGGGCGGAGAGGAAAGCCCGCCCTGCCACATGCAGACCAGCACCGCCTGATTGGAATAAATCATTAGCATATCCGCCAGCACCCCAGAGCTCACAGACCAGAAATCCAGGCCAGCAGGGCCACCCCCACCAGGACTGGCCCAGGGTGTCTCCAGCTTGTGCCCTCAGGGTGCCGTGTGGGGCCAGGGTACCCGGTCCCTCCATGGCAGCCCCAGAGGAGCTGCAGGTAGGTTTGATGGACAGGCTGGGCCGGGGGGGCTGCCTTCCTTCCCCAGGCCATGGCTTTGGGGGTCCCGTCCAGCCGTCCTGCAGAGCCGTGGGCAGCTCCGGGCTGGGTCACCTCCCCGCCCCGTGTCTGCGGACAACAGGCTGGCAGCCCAGAGGTGGGGGGCGCAGCTCAGCGTCCAGGGTCCTGCTCGTGGCGGGGGGGGGGGGGGCACCAGGCGCG
Organism: Lyroderma lyra; assembly: GCA_004026885.1. Classification (NCBI taxonomy): domain Eukaryota; kingdom Metazoa; phylum Chordata; class Mammalia; order Chiroptera; family Megadermatidae; genus Lyroderma; species Lyroderma lyra. Next base: position 7,464 of record PVJL010021310.1, read on the forward strand.
GGGCCGGAAGGGGCCGGAAGGGCCCTGGCTTGTCAAGCACGTCCTGAGACGCGGTGGGCCCTCCCAGTGTCCGCCTTCTAGAAGTGGGGACCGGCCACCAGAGCACGCCCGCCCCCGCCCGCAGCGTCCTCTAAGCTGGGCAGTTTCTCGGGGTCCAGGGTACCAGCCGACCGTGCGGGACCAGGAGCCTTTGCTCTGGGGTCTCCAGGGCTGCAGAAATGCAGCGTGCGCGTTGTGGGGGACACCGTGGGGGACACCGCGGGGGGAGGCCAGGGGCTGAGCGACCTCCCACCCGGCCCTCGTGGGCACCCGCCTGGGCCCCTCACCCTGCCCCCCACCCGGTTGGGTTCTGTCCCGCCATTCCCGCACCTGGACCCCCCCCTCAGGGGACCACTGTCGCTGCCCAAGGGAGGGGTGACCTCGGGGAACCCTCAGAAGCACTGGGTCCGAGTCCCAGCTGTCGCTGCGCTCAGTACCCGGCGGCGGGCCCCTCACCCCCATGGCCTCTGAGGTACAGGGAGCCCCGGGGCATCCTCTCTGCTCCCGGGACGTGGTCCCCGCGCCTCCGTGACCCCGCCGGGCACTGTCGGGGCCCCTCCCTGCAAGCTTCCTCCCGTTTCCCGCGTCCTGCGCACAGTGAGCCCCGCACGTCTCTAACCTGGTCGTTAGACCACGTGACGGGGCAGCTCCGGGGACAGTGTGGGCCGCGGGGTGGGCAGCAGGAGGGAGGTGGGCCGGGGCCCCTGTGCAGACACAGCGGGGCCCTGGCTCTGCGGGCAGCGGGCGTGGCTGTGGGCAGGAAGGCGTCCTCCCGGCTGGGGGCGAGCGGAGCCTGTGTCCCCCTCCCACGTCCTGGGCAGAGCGGGGCCCGCGGCACCTGGCAGGCAGCGCCGTCCCCGAGTTGGTGCAGGGGGCGGGTCACCGGGCCGCGGGACCTGGCGGTCGGAGGGGAGGCACGCGGCCCAGGACGGCTCTGCACGCGGCCCGGGACGGCTCTGCACGCGGCCCGGGATGGCTCTGCACGTGGCCCAACACAAATGCTTCAAACATGAGACTCTTCGTGACCTCGTTTTAGCTCGTCGGCTGTCGTAGTGTAGTTTGTGTGTGGCCCAGGGAGTCCGGAAGGTTGGACACCGCTGGTCTAAATCAACTTAAGGATGCGCAGTGTACATGGGTAGTACTAATTCCATATGTACAAAAATTTAAAATGTTTTTAATCTTTTTATATATGCTTGTGAGTTAAAAGTGTAACTCTAGAAATCAATAGTGATATCCGTATGCAAAATGATACCCTGGAATATGATCCTCTGCTTTTTTTAATTAAAAAAAATTTATACATAATATTTCCTGTCCAGGCTCCTGCTTCCAGCACTTCGGGGGTGTCCCCAACATTGGGATCATCACTTGGTTCCAACATTCATTCCAGCCATGGTCCCCCTGAACCCCAACCCCGAGAAAGTTCCTCTGGCCCCCAGGCTGGCATGGACACCTCACCCGGAGCCCACACCCTGTGCACTGTGCTTGCCCCAGGGTCTGGAGTCAGTGAGTATCGGCTGAGCAGAGCAGAGCTGCACCCCCTAAGTGAACATGGCCCTCTCTGCTCCCCTGGACGAGCCCCGGCTCCCTGTGCAGACACGCCCGCCCTCAGCACCACCAGGGGCCCCTGCCCAGCCTCTGCCATAGGAAAGCCCCTCGCATGGGCACCCAGGAGGTGTTCAGGGGCTAGGGGAGGGGCGACGCCCTCCAGGCCACGGCCAACCTGGGTCCAGTCTGCTCCCTCCACCCACACAGCCTCGGGGGATCCCTCAGGCCCAGTGTTTCTATCGGCAAAGTTGGGGGTCAGCAGTGCAGACCTCGTGAGGTCATTTGCAGGGCATTACACATAGGTGCCCACTACACGGTCCCTCTGTCAGTCACGGCAGCAGGGACGCGTGGTGGGCAGGGACATGGCCAGGCAGCCGGGACAGCGGGTCACACACAGACACACCCCAGCACCTGCCTGGGGCTCTGTGTCCTGCAGCAGGCGGAGCTGGGGGTGGGGGGACACAGGGCCGGCCCGCCCTTTCCTGCCCCTGGGGGGGACATGAGCCCTTGTGTGAGGCAGCCAGGCGGGGACGTCCTTCCCCCTGCAGCACAGCACGGCCCCCCGACCCCGGGTCCCAGGGGCCTCCCTGGCCATGCCACCCCCAGGGCCCAGTGTAGGGAGGGCTGGCAGCAGTGCCCCGGGCACTGAACACGGAGGCGTCTGCCATGTCTGCAGGCTCCAAGGCGAGCCCGACGCCCGGCCCAGCTGGCTCCGCCCGGGGACAGGCCTGGTGTCAACTCGCTTTTGACACGCGTGTAACCGGACCAGAAAGGCGCGTGGGCTCCGGTCCCTTCCGGGTCCCGGGCTCTGTCCATGGTGCTGGCAGCTCGGGCCTAGGTGGTGGGGGATCGGGAACTGGAGCCATAGCCCGCCTCCCACCCAGGCCCAGGGCGGACCCCAGACCCCGCGGTCGGGGGAGGGGAGGGGAACCTGGCGTGCAATGGGGACAGAGTTTCCACCAGGGACGACCTGAGCTCCAGAGATGGAGGGCGGTGGTGGCTGCACCGCAAGGTGAATGCTGAATGCCCCCGATCTGTACGAATGTGGCGTGTGTGCACGGGTCACAATAAAAAGCGTTTAAGGATAGAAGACGCGCCGTTGGCTTTCTGGTGCCCTGGCCACCCCGCCCCAGCCTCCTGGGCAAGTCCAGGCCTCGGCACTGGCCTGTCCAGCACAGGGAAGCCCACAGCCCCTCCCCGTCCCCCAGGCAGTTCCCACCACCCTTGTAAGGTCACTGTATGTCCTCTCCCCACCCAGGGCAGAACTGGGGAGACCACCCAGGCCAACAGTGACCCCGAGTGAGCAAGGGGCCATGAGCGTGACCTCTGGGGACACTGGCTGACTCAGCTCTGCCTGCAGGTATGCCTGGCCTTCATATGGGTTTAGTGGGCAGGACGCAGCCTAACAGCCCCCTGAGGCCACCCCTGACCCCCCAGAACACAGAGTTCCTGCTCCCAAACCCAGAGCCCAAGCAGGCCAAGGGAGGGTGTCCGACGGAGGCGGTCAGCTCGGGTGAGGCTGGGGGGGTGGCCCCCCGGGGATGCACTGCAAAGCCCCCACAGCTCCCGCCCCTCCTGCACCCGGAGCCCACGTGCTGCTCTGCAGGTGGGCTGTGCCCAGGACAAGGTCCTGAGACCCCAGCCCGGCTCAGATGGCATTCTTCCCCCCCACCACCCTGGACTCAGTCTGCAGACAGACGAGCTGATGGCAGCACAGCCCACACTCCACAC
>PVJL010021311.1:0-10778 GCA_004026885.1 Lyroderma lyra
TGTCCCCCGACGTGGATCGGCAGCCGTCAGCACGGCCGGCTGTCTCCCCCGCCTCACGGTCAGCGTCTTGCATCGAGGACTGAGTAGACACAGAGTTTAATTAAGTCGCTAATTAGGGCAAAGGATGGCGTCAGGAGGCCGGAGGACCTCGATGAACATTGATTAAAACCATGTCCCGTTGAATCGATGGCCCCTTGTCTGGGCTTCAATCTACATACGGGGCTGGCCGGGGGAAATGCAGCCATAAAGCCTCTGTGTTTCATAGTACGTGCCGGACACTCTCCGGACAGCCCTCGTGTTGAAGGAGAATCCCAACCCTAAAACTTGGTGGCTGTGTGATTCGGGCAGGGCGTGTATCGAACACGTGTTTTCTCATTGGTGAAATGTGCAGTAACCTAGCCAAGGCGTCAGATGCAGCACTCAGGACGTGCCAGCTGTCATCGCTGCTGTTGCTATCGTGGTCATCAGTAGTTTAGAAGTCAGCGTTGCCTACTTTCTAGGAACCAGAGATTTATTTTCATCACGATCCTCTAAAGTACCCAGGAGTTAGCACCCTCATACCGAAGTAGGTGCGCGTACCATCTTGTCATTCCAACCTTGTGTTTGGTGCATTTATGCAGACCTATCGCTAACGACGTGTAGTGACAGAAATCCTACCGTCTCGCACTCTGATATATACGCCGTAATTGCCCAACGAATTGGGTTGTACGTGGAGATTTCTTTAAAACACACATCCATAGGGACATGTCACACAGAAGTCAGGCCGGTAATTAAAAATCACACTTGTCGTGAGGACCGAACTAGTTAGAACCAGGATGGAATCGGTGATTGGCACGAGTAAGGAGAACCCAACCAACAAAAGATTCATGAAAAACAGCAGAGCACTTGAAGAGGCAGAATTTTAAGTTTTCATTTAATTCTATGACATGTTCTACCAACCTATGACAGAGATAATTAAATAGGTATTGTTTTAAAGAAACACAGAAAAAATATTATGCATGCTCATATATGTCACAGCCTTTCAGTGATTTCCCACATCCGGAGTTGATATATTAAAACAGATCGTCGATATTACTGTTTTGAGCAGAACCACATATTATTTTACTAACAAATAAATTTATAATTATGTAGAAACGAACTTGGAAATTGGTTCCTATTCTGAATGTGGTTTTACAATACCTAGTTCCCAATACCTTGATCCCTCTGGAGACCATTACAAAATTTCTTTCACTCTTTGTACTTTACTAGTGTTGAATTATTTGATCTCATACAGCTAACTATGAAATAATTAACCTTAGTTTCCCTTCTCTGTTCCTATTTCCTATTGGCCAATTTTTTAAAATCTCCAATTTCTTTCAATTACTCACTAGCAAAATAATAAATTTAAGTTCCTTCCTGAATAAGCAAACACAGAAAATCAGTTTATTTTTAGCATTAAACATCTTAACCAGGAGTTATCATTGCACACCCATGCCAGGAAGTTAACCGTACCGTCTCCCGTAGCCTCGTTAGCGTACAGTTATGGCACAGCCCGCCCAAACTCATAAACAGAGAGATGGGAAACTGTAGAAATGTTGAAGACTCAAGGTCACCCAGGTTTTCCATGAATAATTCTGAATTCAAAATTGTGTCTTTTGCAAATTTAGAGCCAAAATGTATCACATTCTTATGGGTCCTACCTTTAATAATTCTCACAAAGACTCAATTTGCAATTCATTTCTGATAGAATTTGATTCTAACACATACACCGCAGTATTTATGTGTTGTTTTCATTTTATTATTTTGTGTATAGTCTTGTTTCGTTGGTTCATTTAACCGTGGTAACTCTGAAGGGTTTGCTTGAAATGAATATTCGAACACTCTTATCCTTGTAGGCTTAGATACATTTTTTTTGAGGAAATAACCGTGTTTGCTGTGTTTTGTGCACTATTTTACCGACCAGACTGAGTTGTAGGAGTTTAGACATTAGTTCAAAGCCACTCTGAAGATGACTGAGCTGGGTGCGTTCTGGAACTTTGAAGTAATCAATCGTAGCGGAGTGTGTGTTGAGAGAAATTCATTCTGATATTACAGAGGAAGTGTGGGCCCTGGTTCCCCTTCCCTGTTCTTAGTTTTCTCTTAGTCATTTTCTTAAATCTCTGACTTCTTTAACTGACCAGGAAAATAAGAAATATAATGTCCTTTCTGAATAAACAAACACAGAGACATCAGACAAGTCAAATAGCAATTCATTTCAGCTGTACAGAAAAGTGTCATTTAAAAAAAACCTTACATCATGCTGGGGTCAGCGTTTAAACGTTTTTGCCATCATTAGACCTGCTTTTGTAAAATACCATTTAGTACCATTTCGCCTTACGTCTCGGTCCTCGCCCTAAAGTACAGTCTGGCCTTAAGAAACTGCAAACGAGTGCAGCCCAAGGATTGCATTTTCCGTGGAACTTGGTGGTGTCTAATCCATACTTTAATAGATTCTCGATTAGTTAATTTCTGAGACTACTGCCACATGAATGCATGCATTTCGATGGCATTTGCTAGAATATTCTATCACTTGGTCATTTTGGCAGTGTGATAAATATTCTAAGTGCCTGGGATAGCTATTAATAGGAGCCGGTGCACACCAGGGAGCAATTCATCTGGAGCCTGAGCTTTGATCAAACTTATATTCTGCAGAAGAAAAACTACAGAAACCTGACGGTCACATGCGGTCCCATAGGAATAAGTGTCACACAGGGACTGAATCGCGCCCAGTCAGGGGAAGGAGGTGGGAGCCAACCGCACACACTGCACTGCACTTCCTCCCGTTCAATGGCCACAGGGCTCATTCCGACACGTTTTATGTCACTTTCCAAGCCGTAGGTCACACGTCCTCATTTAGCATTTAATTTCTGTGTCACAGATGTTCAGGTACAAACTTAGGAATTGCTACTTAATATGCAACTCGCACTGCTGGGGTGTCTCCCGCTCTCTCCAATAGCGCCCCGAGCACAGCACGCCCTCGGAATAGCGCGGTGCCCGCGGTGCCCGCGTCGGAGCGCAGGTCCCTGCTGCGAACTGAAGCACGTGATGAAGTTTCAAAGATCAGAGGGCGGGGCCCGGACACATCGTGCCCCACGGCGGACCCGGGGACTCAACCAGCTGTGCTGAGGCTGTGTCACGTGTCCCGGACAGTTTACTCTGGAAGCTGCTTGGCTTCATTTATACAAATTCCACCCTCACACGGAAAATGCGAGAACATCAGGCAGCTTTTACGTTCCCACTGCAAACGTGCATGGGGACAGGGTTCCACTTTCCATTTCCCACCAGAGTGGGGGGGACGCACCTGACGGGTGTGTCCTGCCTCCTAAAGCACAGCGACGCGAGCCCGGGGACACCTGTGGTGCGTCTGCTTCAGACCCGGTGTCACCGCGGAGTCCTCAGGTACAAACGTGTGTGAAAGCCACCTGCTCATCGCGTGGGTGGTTCCCGCCGTGACGCGCTGCCCTGTGTCTGTGGGACACTGGGCAGTGTCCCTGGCTTTTACCCACAGGAGGCAAGTAGCGTCCCCCTCACGCGTGTGACGATGAAAATGTGTCAGAGTGGGATGTCCCCGGGGGAGGGGCCGAGGTATCGTCCCCATGGAGAACCATCGATACGTCCCATGTTTTATAGTTACAGCCACTGCTCCTGTGGCCCAAAGCTCTGCTCGACGTTGTCACGCAGCGTAGTGATACGATGACTGACAAAGCCAGAAGTGGGCCCAGGCACGACACAGCGACACGGTGGCTTGTGGTGTTTCCTCACTGTCATTGACCCTTCAGAATAGTCTTCTGAGTGCAGGTGAGTACAGATCCAACGTGACTGCCCTGTCCTGAGGGGACGCGGCAGACAACGACGCCTGACGTTCAGGTGTCACCGGTTTTTCTCGGCTCGGACGAGCCAAGTGGCCAGTCTCCACAGCACGGCCTCTCGGGGTGAAGCACGACGCTTCCCACCACCCCTTAAACGAGTCCATTGCCCCTGCATTTGGTTCACAGAATTCAATGGCAATAACATTGGTTCTTTTATTTTTTACCCAAAGAACTTTCCAGACCTTGATGTACTGTGTTTACAGTAAACCGCTAAAATTTCAATCATCGGGAAGATAAAGGGACAGACAGCTCTAGATGTGAATAACCCTAAGCCAGCTGCAGACACGACACCGGGCAGCTGGGGACAGCAGTCGGAGGGGGTGGCTGCTTTGCTAAGTCGTCTGAAGTGACCCGATAATCCTGCACGCCGGACCTGACGAAGGACGTGCCTTCCTTGGTGCTTTGATCAGAAAGGCTCGAGGCCAGTCGAAAAGCCTCAGTCTCTGTTTACCCCTCACTCTCAGGCCTTTTTCTACCTAGTGTGGGTTTACGGACGCCCTTACAAGGGGCGAGGGAACATGGGGCGCACTGGGGGGTCCGCCGTGGGGGCGCCGACCGAAGAGAGAGGCTGTAGCCCCGCGCCCCGCGCAGCTCCACGGGGTGAGTGTGCGGGGACGGAGACTCCGGCCTGAGAACCGGCCTGGAGTGCTGTTTCCTCCCCGGTCCGATCGCTCTCATACTTCACGTTTCTAGAACGAACAGCTTTGACTAGACGCCCATTCTGGAGCGGCCGTGCAGGGAATGCCGGTGACAGCGGGTGGCCATCGTCTCTGTTATGGCAACTCTTAAATAGCAAGGTAAGGGAATTTTCAGGAAGGGAAAACGCATGGAATCATTTGGGTTAAGTGCTAATATAACAGATTAACGTTTTTTGCAGTACATCATAGGTTTTTTGCTAAGACCACTTCAAAAAGAGTTGGCTTTCCGAATGATAATTACTAAAGTTAGAGGAAAAAAACCACTCAACGGCTTCAGACCCAAAATACCACAGTCCTTTTCTGTGTGAGATGTTTACGTTGGTTTATATCACGTGCCAAAGGTGACATATTTGGATATTATTTCTGAAAGATTATTTGAGTAAATAAGCAAAGTAAAAATCTCAATGCAAATGTTTCTGTTTTTCTTAGCAAATGCAGACTCATACCATCTCCCTTTGTGCTCTGACAGCTAAGATACAGAGTTCTCTGGGGCTCAGTCGGGTAGGGACCAGGACACGATTTTATTTGTAGTGAGAGCTCTCACTTCTCCATTTTGCACACTTGGTGACTATTTGTAATCAAGGAACTGATTGGTCAAAACAGGAGGCTATATGTCGACCCTTGAATAACATGGGGGTCATGGGTGCTGACCTTTGTGTGGTCTAAAATCTACGGATCCCCGCTGAGCTCAACTGGCCCTCAGTCCCTGCCAGGCATGGGTCCCAGGAACCCCCACGGACACCCAAGTCGGAAGGGGTGCAGATCAATGCCCGCGGGGGACCTCTGCACCTGTGGCCTCCCAGCCGCGCTCCACGACGTTGCACGTGCTTATTTAAACACCCGTGGATAAATCCGTATAAATCCGCGGGCCAGTGCCGTTCACACCGTGTCGCTCCAGGGTCGGCACCGTTCTTCTCTTTCCGCGGTGAGGCGAAGGGGAGAGCCTGTTGTACGTGTCGTGCTCAATAACCTCCTCCAGAGGCATCGCGCGCCCTTAACGATGTTTTCGACCTAAGAGCTGGCGATCCAGCCTAGTTCCATGGTCAGTCCTGAGGTTCTAAGAGATGGAAATCTCACCGTTCCTTTTTTTTTTTAAATTTCATTCATTCCTTTCTTTATTGGGCCCATCATAAATCAATATTCACGTGATATTATAGTTCTTCGTCGTTGCCCAAGGGTTCTGTCAATCTACTCTCTGTCGGTCCTATGTGGTCTGCAAGTTTCTTTCACAATAGAATCATTAGCATATACTGGAGACTTATCTTTGAAATATTAACTTATACTGAATACATATGTAAATAATACAAGTAGATATTCTAAGAACTCCAACTAAAGCATGTTATTCTGAAATTGTTTTCATTTTAGGGGAAAGAACTTGTAATTCGATTAGTATTGTTAGGTTACCTTCATGGTCTGTTTTATTGACCCCATTGAAGCAATATGATAGGATTAACATTATTTCTGTTAGATAAAATTAGTGCAGTTAAAATACCATCTTATTTTCCTAGAAATCATCAAACAAAATAAAATAACTGAAATAGCAGAGTTTGAGCACACACAGAAAGGGAATGGCCAATAAGTTTTGTGTACTGTGATTGGGTACCAGAAAACCCAGATTGAGGTGGATAATTAGAATATTGTTGCTTTTACCTACAATGTAGTGTTTGTGTCATAATAAAGAATGCCATGATATATATATATCATTGTTTTTTTTTTCATTTCATGTTATCCATGAGAGCAGAGATCATACTTTCTATGTTCTACAAGAATTATGGAAATGGAAATGAGGAATTCTGGAGACAGAAGACCACGTTTACTTGCACAGTATCACACACAACAATGCAAGCATATTAAATTAATTTGTGCATAAACATTGTGGACTCTGTGAGATGAAGTCAGGCCCTTTGGGTATGTGAGTCATTTGGTGATTTTAATTTATCTCTTCTGCTTTAATTCCTCTTCTAGTTCACAAATGTTCTCCTACTATGCCCAAATGATCACAGTGTAAGAGAGCGTCTTGCTTTGGCCTTGGGTTCCACAGTGTTCCTACGCAGCTGATGCTCTGCAGGTTTACCTGAAAAAAACAGCATGGCAAAGCTGAAAATAGACGAGGTTCCATGATAACCAGAGGCCCTCTCACGTGCCTGATTATCACTTCTTCACCATTATTATTCAGTTCAAGGACAGGACACCATGTTGATAATTAAAGAGAAACGTTACGGAGACACTGGTGTCTGCTGCGTGTGAGACACTTTCACTGCTTATTCCTCTGTCTATCCCAGAACTTTGCTCTCAGTCAACACTAAAAGATATTCTCAGGCTGGTGCTTGGCAACCAACATAGAAACTCTTCAGTTGGGTCATAAGACCAAGGACATAAGCTCCGATGACACATGTCTCTTCTAAACTCAAAGACAAACCGAGTGTGACAACGGCTCACACAAAATATAAATGCTCCGGGGGCTAACATACTTGGATATTTCAATGAAGTAGAAATAATCAATATGACTTTAATCATCAGTAAATTACTCTGAAATAATTTATGTCACCAAAAAAAGTAAACTTACTAGACTGATGTTTATTTCTAAGGAGGTGGGTGGCATATTAATACCTGGAGGCATAGGAATCATTTGGAATGTTTTCCAATTTTTTTTTAAACTTGGTCTTTTAATTAAAATTTGTATCAAACAATACATTATCTGCTTTTATATTTCATGTTTTATTCACCATGTTTCTTAAATGGTGATTATAAATGATTGGAAAAATTAGAGTGTGTGCAGAAAAATGGGGAATTGGGGGTCAAGAAGGAATTGAGGGCAGTGTGGGACTTGGCCAGCCCCAGGCCATCACTGCGACGTGATTGTGCCCTCATAGATCACTTGTGCTTATCTCGGGGTGTGGTTGATGGTAGCCACGATAGACCCCAAATTTTGTGCTAATGAAGTCTTAGTCTTCCCCACAACCAATCCAACATCACCCAGAACTATTGACTGATTTTAATTTCATTTTTGATGTTTCATCTAATCCCACAATGAACAGACTGAATTAAGTTTAAGAAACGAAGAGGGGAAAAGATGTCATTAGCATGTCCCTTCTTCGGAGCCCATCAGAACCTGGAGCTTGTCTCACGGGCTTCACTCCAAGGGGTCTGCCGATACCCCAGCCGGTCCTAAGAGAAGAAAACCTGCGCCATGATGATAACATCTCCAAATGGAAAGTGTTTCCACATTAAAAACCACCATATGCAGATTTGATTTAAAGTGAGTGAGATTTTTTTTTTAAGTCCATGAAAATAATCATGGGCCTTTTAACTCATGGGACAAAGGAATTTAAGTGTTTGATAAGTTTAATCTAGATAAACAAGTGAACATTTATTTTTCTCAAAATGGTCATGTTGCTTCAATATGCTATGCTATAAATTTACTATAATTGCATAGACGAGGGCTGTCGGGGAATTCTCCAGCTGTGCAATATGAAAAATAGAGGCATTTATGGCTAGAGTTTTTCTGGACAGCCCTCGTATATGACTACATGCATCTACTTTTGATTACTGATTATATATTTATACATAAAAATTAAATATTTCATTGTGCTTTGAAAGCTAAATATGCATAACTGATGATATCGATTCTTTTTTTTTTTTTTTCTTTTCTTTTTGGTATGTGGGTAGCTCCCTGACTGGGAATCGAACCCAGGCCGCAGCAATGACAGCGCCAGCGCCGAAGCCTTAAGCCACTACACCACCAGGGAACTCCCGGTATTGATTCTTATAATGATATTTAAAAGATATGTTAAGAAGCAGATGAATAAGTGAAAATTATTTTAATCTGTTATGTGTATGAATAAATAAATTAGCATATATAGGAAGGAAGTGATGAAAGAAAACCATCTTCACGTTCCCTATTATCCTAAGAATATTTCTGAGAAGAACTTAAATCACACAGACTATTTAAATGATGAAATGAAAGAACTTGTTCAAAGAGTTATATGCCTGGCTCTTAAATAGGGTTACATAGCTTTACGGTCAATAAAACATAGAGTTAAATATAATGAAAGAAAGACAAAGACTATGAAATATTATGCTTTGATATTTTAATAGTGTGAGGTCAGGAGGAAATTTTATTTCACTCCCATATTGTCACATTCAGTTAAATAGCTCCCACAGAAGCACACAGGTTCCAAAAATTCTATTTATTTTTATGAACACCTAGCATGATGAATTCTGAAATTATGGTGCATTAGTGTTTCATTCAAACCTATACAATGAATTTAACTTTCTTCATAACAGTTTCGATAGGATGGAGCTCGGAGAGTGTAGGACTTACAAAGATACACAGAGAATGCACAACAATAGGAACCACAGGGCGTACATGTAAAACACGTAGAGGTGAACTTTCTTCAAATTCGCTTTTGTGTTTCGTAATCACACACACACACACACACACACACACACACACACGTATCGTCTTTTCCAAATTGGACTCACTCGTACGTGAAGTCGGTATTTCAACAAGGTCTAGAGCTTCCACTCCCTTTGCATTTCATGAGCCCTGTCTATTTGATGAAACATAAACAGGGAATCAATATGATATGCCTCCATTTAAAATTGCACTTGCGCTTGGTAGCACAAGGGATGTAAAGTAAGTCACTTCGTGACAACGAGTGCCTTGTGAAAGCCCAGGTAAGCCGAGCATCTCTACGATAGCAGCATCGGCCCCAGTCCTAGAGTTGCAAGGAGTTTCTAGTTTTACATTTTTGTGTTGAAGTTGTCAGTGCCCTGTGTACAGTGGTAACCTATGCACACATGAATACATCCAGAGAATCAACAGACAGTTGTTAAATTAGCTTTGTAAGCCAGTTTACCATACAGATTCTAATCATTTAAGGCACTCTTAAAATGTAGCATAAATGTAGTGAATATTCTTATAATCCATTCTTCTAAAAATATTCTTGCAATTAAGTCACCTTAATGTATCATGAAGGAGGTGCATGATTATCCACAGAGAAGGTTTATAGATTTTATCTTCTTTGTTTTGCAAAGGTACAGTTCAAAAATGAGGTTATCCTCTTTTTCTAAGTCAAAGTCAAAAGATAAGGAGAAAATTTAAAAGGTAGAAGAGTCACTGGAGAAAACAAACAGTTGTGGGAAGCAATAGCCTAATATTGAGAAATGTGTGAAAGTTTTAAGAAACGCTCACAGCACTAACAGAAGAAAGCAAGCTTAGATGACTTCAGGGGGTTGTCAATAATACTCGTCTGTAACGAGTGCAAGTAACCACAGGAAAGCTAATCACCATGAACAGAGCCCAGATTTCCATACGGTATTAACGACGCATCCGGACAATTCCGCTCTCCCAAACTGCCCTGATGTGGACTACTTCATCTCCAGATGCCACTAAATGAGGTGTAACTACATCGTATTAAATATATGTTTTCACCATTTAATGCAATTAGATACACGGTCCCAGGGAGTTGACAGACACTTTAGAAACCGTTTGGTCCAATATCCACATTAGAAACAGGCAAAATTCGCTTCAAGGCGTGAAGGGGGACATGTCTGGACCAAAAGGTCCTATTCTGACGGCCCCTGTCGGTCACAGCTCTCGCAGTCCGGGAAGGTGCCCTCCTTCTGAGATTTCGGGATTACTCCTCCGTAAGCTTACGCTGAGCCCCTGTAAACCCCCAATTTCAATGCGTAAGTAGCTGCAGGTGGGGAAAATCATTTTAACTCTCAAAAGAGTGTTCAGGGGCGGGGGGTGCCCGTGATGAATGCCTGGACGCCAAGGGTCCACGCCGTGGGACTCTGTGACCTTAGGTGAGGCTGGAAACTTGTGCTCTGCATCACGGTGGCCTCGTCCGTGGCACGTGTATGATAATGTCACCCTCACCTGGTCGTGCACTGTACAGAGAGAAATTACCGTGATTCATGTGGTGTGTGTATCACGGTGTGTGTGTGTGTGTGTGTGTGTGTGTGTGTAGGCACACGTGTATGTGGTGTGTGTATCACAGAGTGTGTGTGTGTGTGTATGCACACATGTATGTGGTGCGTGTATCACTGTGTGTGTGTGTACGCACACGTGTATGTGCTGTGTGTATCACAGTGTGTGTGTGTGTGTACGCACACGTGTATGTGCTGTGTGTATCACAGAGTGTGAGTGTGTATGCACACGTGTATGTGGTGTGTGTAACGGTGT
>PVJL010021312.1:0-10780 GCA_004026885.1 Lyroderma lyra
CCTCCGGAAGATCCTCCGGGTTTTGGGGTTTTGACGCCCCGCTTTGTGCACCAACACCTCCACCCAGCACCCCTCCATCAGGTTAGCTTCTCTTCCGCGTGAAGTAGCCCCCGTCCGGCGACGATGCACTTGTCCCATGTCTGGGCTCGCCAGTGTGCTCGCCACCAGCCACGCGGCTCATGGTCCACTGAAATGTGGCTCGTGTGACTGAAGAACTAAAATTTCAATTTAATTTAAAATGAAAGAGCCCCACGAAGCTAGGGGCTGCCGTACTGGCCGGCGCAGATCTAGGTTATACTCTTCACTTGAATGAACATATTCTGGGGATGAACTCGGACACTCCTTGTTTGGAAACAGTGACCCCCTCCGCGTGAGCCCTGCCCAACCCCGGCTGTGCCGCACGGCGCCCGCACCGACGTGGACGGGGTGCGCACAGCCCCCCTCGGGAAGCGACTCTTCTCCTCGGCCACGTACAAAGCCCCCCGTGCCCTTGGCCTCTGCAGCTTCGCCGTCATGCGGACGCTCCGTGCCCCAGGACTCGGGCGACCAGCCGGAATCCCGGCCTCCGGGAAACGTCTGCCCCGTGGCTGGGTTCCGGGCAGCGGGGTCCACTTGCCCGTGGGGGCCGGTTCACGGGGCGCGCTGCCTCCTGTGGGCTAATAGCGGCCCAGGCGCCCCGGGGGTGGCGGCCCGGCCCCGGCCCCCCCTAACCGAGCAGCCTCACGCAGCGGGCCGACCGGGACGCCCCATCCGAGGCCCCGGCCCCCACCGCCGGGAGAGCCGTGTCCCACAGGCACTCGCGCCACACGGAGGCGAGGGGACCCGGGAGGGCGAGCTGGCCGCGTTGGCCTGCACACAAGCCCGCGGCCCCGCAGCCGCACCCCTGCGCCCCGTCACCCGCCGTTATCCGGCGTCCCTGAGGTAGCAGGTCCCCCACAGAAGCGGGGCCGCTGCGTGCTGCCGGTGACTCCCTCCGAGTTCCTGCTTGTCGGCCGGAGGGGACCCGAGGACCTGAGTCACCCCGGTGCCCTGCGGGGGGGCAGCGGGTGGAGGGGGCCTGAGGAGCCTGGTTTGTCCCTATGCCAGCACCTCCCTGTCCACTCCCGACCTGGACGGGGACAGCAGGGTCGGGCAGGGGCCGCCTCGAGGCGTGGCCACCCCCACGGCCTGGGCGCCAGCGCGGCCCGAGGGCAAATGCTACCGACGACAGTGGCACCGGTGACGAAGCGAGGGGACTGCTTGGAAGCGATGTTTCCCACAGAATTAGAGCCCAACCCCCCACTGCTGTCACTGCGCCTGCAGGCCAAGGTCCACGGGCAGGCTGGCCGGACGTCCGTGTGAAACGGGACAGGAAGCGCTCGGCCCTCGGGTGCCCCACGGGACGCACACTCCTCCGCGGTCTCTGGCCTTCGGGGGTTCCCCTTACACGCCCCTCGGCTCCACCTGTATCCAAAAGATGCCCCCGGACTCTTTATTTATTGGGTACCCTCAGGTGTCACCAGCTCCCTCCCGTGTCCGGCCCTCTCCAGCCCCCCGTGCTCGCGGCCGGTCATGCGTGGCCTGGACCGTCCTTCCCAGGTCCCCCTCTTCTCTCCGGGCATCTGCCGTGTCCCTGACAACCAGCTGTGAGTCTCTTCACTGCTCACTGGGACATCCCGGCTGTCCTGGCAGCAAAATGTCACTTGTTCTACAAACGGCCATCTCCAGAGGCCTCCGGGTCCTTCTCGGTCTTGCTGTCCCATCGCTGTCCCTGCGTCACTCGTGTGCTTGCTTGTTGGTCCTTACCACCCACGGGAAGCTGAGGGGCCGGGGGGTAGGGCAGAGGGAGGGACACTCAAGCCCCAGCCACCGTGGTCCAGCCCATGCTGGACACGAGTGAGTCCTGTGAAGTGACCCAGCACCTGCTTATGGGCTCGCTGGCCGGAGGCACCTGCTCTGCCAGCTGCTGGGCGAGGGCAGCTCCTCGGTTCTCCCAGAGACGTGGGCGCAGGTGTGGGGGGCTTTCGTCGTGCTCGCTCAGGGGACAAGTGTTGATGGCACCACGGTGTCCGCATGCCTGTCCACGGTGCACACAGCCACACATGGCTGCGCAGTGCCTGGCCGTGAGGGACACCGATCTGCCCTGGTTTGTCCTGAAAAGGCATTTCACGGAGAAAGAGATTTAATTGGTCACAGGCCATTTCCTGCAGCATCGTTAGTCAGCTAATGTGGCCGCGAGGACCGACGGGCTGAGCCGAGGGATCACATGGCACTCGGTGTGACTGCAGGACACGGAAACCGGGTCACTGCCCATGGACTGTCGGCTGACTTGCAGGGGCGGGGGACCGGCCTGCTCCTCCCTGGGGACCCCTCATCCTCCTCCCGTTGGGTGGCCGGTGTCCTCTGCCCGCCCTTGGTGCCACCTGCCTCCACGTGTGGTGCAAACCGCTCCATGATCGTGGCTGCCCCTTCGTCTTCGGGCTGCATGGTCGGTGCTCAGGGCCCCACTGCCCCACCGGGGACAGTATCCACCAGCCAGACAGGGCTGGGCTGCCCGTGGGCAGCAAGGGGCTCCCGGGGGCTCCTGGGAGTCACTGCTGCCCATTTGTGGGGAGCCGTGGGGCACCAAGAACATTCTGGGCTTCAGGGTGGGAGACACTGTGCTCCTTACTGTGAGGCCTGAAGGGCTGCCAAATGTCACCCCAGCCAGAAGGAGGTTGTTCATCTCCGGGGCAAATCCAGTGACCTTGAACCTCAACTTGGTGTTTCCGGGGAGGGACACGGGAAGGTCACCGGGCTCAGGATGTGGGTGGGGCCCAGGTCGTGCCGGTGAGCACGCAGCAGCTGCGGGATTACAGGCCCGGCCTCCTTTGCCCCCCACCTGTGCAGCAGAAGAGGCAGGGAGCCAGCCGCCGCGTGCGCCCTGGGTCAGAACCCCAGAGGTGCCCTGTGCACAGGGGCCGATGCCACCTACGTTTAGTCCCATTTCCTCACTGTCCTTGTCTAGCAAGGTGAGCACCGTGTGTAATGAGTCACCCCGAAATCCAGGGCCCAAGCCATCACTGCACTGCTCACATTATAAACACATTTTCAGAGACGGGCCAGAAAGGGAAGCAGTGCCACCTGAGCTCTTGCCGTGCCACCAATCCCAGTTCTGTCATTTCCCCACGGCCATCTGCACACTTTCTCCAACGTTCTCAGTGCGGAGACACTGGCGTCCTGGTCACAACCTGATCCGGCCCCGTCGGCCGTGCTGTTTATAACTGCACATCCAACAGGCTGACGCGCGGCCGTGACCGGACGGCTTCCGTGGGCTCCGGAATCGAGTCTCGCTCAGGCACACAGGTTACTGATTGGACCCAAGCAACCGGTTTTACTTCTCTGAACCTCCGTTTCCTCAGACGAGCACGTGCCGAGACGGTGGGTCAGGCCAGCGAGGTGGGGCCCTGCCCCGCTGACCCTATCGCTGAGTTCCAGGAGCTGCGTCTCTAGGTGGAAGGGTGGAACGTTTCCATGGCGTTGGGGTTCGTTGGTCCCTTTAAAACACCAGTAATCGGTAGGCCCGTTTCTGCCGGTGATCTGACCTGACACGTTTCCACATTTCTCTTAAGAGCAAGTGCTGAGCACCAGGAAGGGCGCGGGGTGCAAACATGCTTTCAGATGCCGCCGGCGTGGTGTCAGCAGGGACGGCTCGGAAGCCTGGGTGTCCCCACCTGATCGTGAAGGTAGGAAATACGGGTAAGAATGGCGTGCGGCCTGAGAATCTCAAGTCTGTTTAGTGTCGCGATGTGCACGTGTATGTGTGTGTGTGTGTGGGGGGGGGGGACACAAACAGGGCTTCTGGGGTCACCACGTGGCTGGGATCCGGAACGCGAGCACCGGACTGAGCGCTGTGTCCAGAGGCGCAGACCTCACCGGCTCAGGTGGGGGCTGCCCTTCCTCGCCTTCCTGCCTGGCCTGGGAGGCGGCCCCTCCCACACGCGGGGGCTGGGTTGATCCCCACACGCTGCCCAGGACATGCTGGGGGTCAGGAATGGTTGACCCCTGCTATCTGTCCAGAAGGTGACACTCTCGCCTGGTGTACTTGGACATGGGACGTGAGAGAATGTCCATCTTGCCACCATGATGAGGGACCTGAGAGAACTGGGTCACCAGGACAGGGCAGAGCGGAGGACAGGGCAGAGCGCAGGCCAGGAGGCCAGGTCCCTGCACAGCTGCTGGTGTCCCTGGATCCGGCTGTGCCTACAGGTAGCGCCAGCCTTCTGATTGGTGGGAGCTGCGCATGCTCACTGATGAAGGCGGATGGACTCCGGCCTTCTGATTGGTGCAGCTGCATGTGCTCACTGATGAAAGCAGACCCCAGCCTCCTGATTGGTGTCAGCTGCGAAGGAGGCCCGTGGCTTTCTGAGTGGTGGAAGATGTGTGCTGGCTGAGAAGGCAGCCCTGGCCTGCTGATTGGTGGGAGCTGCGCATGCGCGCTGACGAAGGTGGCCTGGGCCTCCTGATTGGTGGGAGCTGCACATGCTCGCTGATGAAGGTGGGCTCCAGCCTCCTGATTGGTGGGAGCTGCGAAGGCAGCTGCCGAGCGGTGGCGGCTCGCTGACGCGGCCTGGGCTGATGTTCTCCTGACCGACACCCGGCTTTGGGGGGAGCTGGGTGTGCGAAACCAGAGGGCCCCGGGCTCCGCTGCTGCCTGGTCATCTCGCCGCCTCCTGGCCGGCTCCGGGACCGGGCTCAGTCCCGCCGCAGCGTCCCTTCCCTCGGGGAGAAGCTCCGCTCCTGGTTCGTCCACTAGAACCGGTCGCCGTGGAGCTTCCAGAGGCCTCACGGTCGCAGCCCTGCATCGGGCCCAGAGGAGGCGCCTCACTTTCCTGAAATCCGCGCCAAACCAGCAGCAGCGTGGACACCGGGGGCCACGGGCCACGAGGACGCGCAGGACCAACCACGGATTCGCGAAGGTCGGTCTTTGCGTCCCGCCTCTGAGTCTCAGTCGTCGCCTCCCTGCGTGGCTGTGCCGGAGTCGGCCTGCCCGCCCTGAGGTCGCTGGCCGCGGTCGGCTTTGTCACGGCTTCCTTGGACAACGACCCGGTTTAGTTACAGAGGAGGAGGGGGCGGGCGGGACGGGGCCCCCGAGCGCAGGAAGCATCTCTGAGGTCTGGCAGGCCCTCTGCAGCCGCCGCCTTCCTCGGAGGTCGGGAATGGCCAGACCTCCAGACCTCTTCCGTTCGCCCCGGAGCGCAGGCCTGCCTCCGTGACAGTCCCTGCGATTGGGTCGGTTCAGGGCAGCTGGAGGAGTCCCAGGGTCTGCGTTCTCCGTGTCTGCTTTGTTTTTAAAGGGTTAAATGCGAAAGGCTAAAAAGGAGCGATGAGTGGGTGTATCCGAGTCCACTGGGGACTAGAGGGGAGCTGGGACGGGCTCTGCCCCCTCCTCACCATGTGAGTCAGGGCGCTGCTGGCCGGGGGCCCCGGCTCAGGAAATCTGCCCGCGTGGGCGCAGGGGCCCAGGGGCATCGGGCCTCCCCTCTCCTCCCACAGCCTTTGGCAAAGGGCACTGCCTCCACCTGGCAGTTGTCACTTCGGCGCCCAGTGTGGCCTGGACCCTGTGGGGGCTCCAATGACCTCCCTGTCCCTGTGGTCCAAGCCCTCTCCACAGCCAGAAAGACCTCTCGGCTTCCTGCCCAGGCCCCTTGCTGCTGGCCTGGGGGCTCTGTGACCTCTGGGCCCTGCCTCTCTGCCCCACGCTGAGCCCAGAGCCATGGTACTGTGTGGCCGGGACTTTTCTGTGGCTTGTGTCCCTCTCGGGGACTTTGTCCAGCTGTTCCTTGTCCTGGAACTCCTCCAGGTCCAGGCACAGGTGTCTCCTTGCCATCCAGACCTCCCAGCACAGGTCACAGCGACACCCCTCACCCACCTTGGGATTCTGACCCCCTTGGAGCAGGGGCCCCTGTGTTCACGTTGCAGGGGCAGCTGGTCCGGTGCATCTAATTGCCCTCGGTGACCGTCACCCCCAAATCGGTGCTCGCCAACCACTTTCCATTCAGCACACAGGCTACCCTCCCAGCGCCCTTGCAATTGGTTCTCCTTAACCTGCTGTCCTGTGTCCCTGCCATCAGAACACGCTCCCGGCCAGTATGTGGCCCAGTGGGACTCAGGACCCGGTGGGGTGCGGGCCGAGGTGCCCAGAGGGGACGCCACTGCCAGGCGCAGACAGGTGAGGGGGGCACAGAGATTGTGGGGCCTCCCTGCAGCAGAGGGCACCTCGGGGTTGGCGCAGTGCGTGTTGCCTTGTGAACACAGGTGGGTTTTATCAGGGGCCCCTGTGTGAACTGCCCAACGCTTCACCACCTGAGACACGTCGGGCCAGGTGCTTCCCTAGTGCCATCTCATCACGATGACGTCACACACCTCTGCTGGTTAAGGCTGGGCACTGAGCGGGGTCACCTTTGGTGACTGATTGTGTGATTCTATTCATAGAGCATTCCTGAGGTGACAGACCTCAGGGTGGCTAAATGGCTCCTGAGGGGGCAGCTGCTCACGACCTTAGCTGGTGGTGGCCGTGTCGACCTGCATGTGGCAGTCACACAGGACTGCACACATGCACACATGTATAAGCACGAACACACACCTGCACGAACATGCACACACGCATGTATGAGCACAGGTCCACACAGATGTGTGTGTACACATGAACATGCACACACGAGTGCAGGTAGCATTGGTGGCTTGGGGCAGGCCTGCACATGAGCTGTCCTGCAGGTGCGAGGACTGGCCCAAGGTCAAGGTTGAACACCCAGGCCAGGGAGCAAGGTTCCTCAGGGAGAGGCAGAAGGGACACGGGAGGTGCCCCTCTGCCCGGGGGCTCGGTTATCCCTGCCCCTTTCCGGGAGGCAGGGCCCGCCCCGTGACAAGGGTCACAGAGACCCGATCCAAATTCAGCTCCGGCTCATGCAGTGGCCTTGGCCACTCGTTTTGCCCAAGCCTCAGTTTCCCCATCTGTAAACAGAAGAGGGACTGTGCAGACATACTCCACGGCCTGTGCTCTTCCAGCATTTTCCATGACCAGCCTGTCCTGCGGCAGGTGGAGGGGCCTCATGATAATGGAGCGCCTCCCATGGTCGCCTAAGGGGCCAAAGTGTGAAAGGCCCCAGGTCCAGGGTAGCAGGTCAGCAGGATGCTGGGCAGCAGGGTGGGACGTGGGGTCCAGGTCTCGGGCTCATAGGACAAAAGCACCAGACATGCCGGTATGGGGCCTCCGGGGAGACGCGCTCCTGGCACAGGCAGACCATCCGTCCCTCGGCTCTGATGGGATGGGAGCCGTGCCCAGGTCATCGCCTGTCCCTTGGCTTCTGAGTCCCCAGCCCTTCTAGTGTTGCTGCTGTGTGGCTCTGTGCCCTGGAAGCTCCCGGGGACGGAGCGATGCCAGCTGGCACACTCAGGCCCAATGGGAGGCTCTTCGAGTGACCTCCTGGCTGCACCGCCCCCTCCCCCAGGCCCTCACTGCCCCACTGCTGCCTGGGCCCGTGGAAGTGGGCTTGATGGGCAGGTGGGAGTCCTGTCTGCAACTTTTCCTTCTGCTTCATCTGTGAGAAAACGTGCAGTCTGGGTTAACCCCCCACGTACATGCACACGCACACACGCACGTACATGCACGCACATGCTCACACACATGCCCACAGGATGTGCGAGTGCGAGCCGAGTCTCGTTTGGAGACAGGAAGGGGCTGACACTGACGGGGCAGACCACGCGGAGGGACCCAGGGATGCTGCCAGCCCCCTCCTCGGCCAAGGCGCCCGGCTGGCGCTGCAACCCTACTCCGTGGCCCCAGGCGAGTCCCAGCACTCGGTGAGGCCCGCGTTAAGTGACCCCCGGTCAGGTGCCTCCGTGCCGCATGGCGGGTGCCCGGGGGTCCAGCGGCACTCCAGCCCGGAGGACCCGCTGTGACCCCACCCCCACGGTCCACCACCTTGGGCCGTCCTGCACGGAGGCCCCCGCAAATGCCTGTCTACAGCCGGGACCCACAGCCAGACCACCTTGACCTGAACCAGCAGCTACAGGATGACAGTGGCAGTCACTATTAACAAGGGGCGTTTCCTTCGCTGCGGCTCCAGGGGAAGGTTCCTGCTGAGACGTGGACTCGGCCGAGTGCGTTCGGGGGGTGGGGGTGGGGGTCAGGCTCTGGGGACACCAGTGATGTAACAGAAAAACCGCCACGGGGCAGGGGACAAAAGGGCCACATCACAGGTAACGCCCCGACGGCGGTCCTCACCAGGCCGTCCGTGACCATGGGCCGGCGTGTCCCGGCCCCCAAGCTCCCCCCTCCCCGCCCTTCCCAGCAGGACGCTGCCCCCTGGGGCCCGAGGCTGGCAGTCCTCATGGCCACGCTGACATCCCGCACGCCCACGGCACAACAGTGCGTCTTCGCTCCGCACGGCTCACGGCCGGGAGCAGATCCGGGGCTCAGAGCGCTCCGCTTCCAGGGTTCTGCTTTCTAGAAAACTCACTTTATTGCTGCTATCTGCGTACAAATGGAGATCAGAATAAATATCTCTGCTTCGCTGTGCACGGCCCACAGCACGGGACCCCAGTGTGCTCATGGCCGGTCTGCCAGCGTGGGACACAGCAAAGAGCCCCGGGCTGTGGGCCACACCCCACTGTGTCCGGGCCGGGGCTCAGGAGAGGGGACCCCATGCCCCCTCTGCGTGTCCCTGAAGTCAGGGTGCTCAGTAAGAGATGGGGCGGGGGCGGCGGGCCTGTGGCTGTGGCTGTGCTCCCCAGCCCCCGCCCGCCCTGGTGGTGGCCCTGGTCCAGGAGGGGGGTCCAGGAGGGGGTGCCGGAGACTCGGGGCGAGGACAGGGGCCTGCCTCCTGGCCCCCCCATGACAGCAGGCAGGCGCTTCTGGGACGGGCGCTCAGCAACGGTCACGGGTGCTCAGGCAGCTTCCCACGGCCACGAGGGTTCTCCCCGAGTGAACAGCACGAATCCCTGATGGCCCGCTGGGGAACTTTCCGGCACTCAGACCCGGCCGGCTCTGTGGGGCAGGAGTCCCCCTCCCTGCCCAGCGCACATGAGAGGCCACTCAGGACGGGACAGAGGGCACCACAGGGTCACAGTGACCGACCCAGAGACTCGGTCACACTGAGTCCACAGGCACCGCAGCGCCTGTGGCCTCCAGGATGGGGCAGCCCTCCAGATGAGCCTGAGAGGACATGCTGTGGCCTTGTGGTGGCTGCCACGTGGCGTCAGATCCCGACGACAGCAGGGTCCCTGGGAAGCGGCAGCCTTTTCACAGGTGGCCAACAGCTGGCAGTGACATGGAGAGCGGACACAGCTCCCAACACGGCGTGGCTCGTGTGGCCCCTGGGCCCTAGACCCGAGAAGTGATGGGCTGACTGCTGAGCTGCTGGCTGGGCCAGGAGGGACCCCACGGTGACACGCGTCACCAGGGGAAGCCCACGAGGCATCCCTCAGTATGTGATCTTCCAGTGCGTGGGCTGCTCGCACACCTGCTCCTGGTCCCCACAAAACCGGTTGTACGTTGTGCTGGGGTCCAGACCCAGGATCTCCCTTTCCTCGTGGATCCGGAAAGAAAACGTGGACACAGACGTGCCGATGAAGAACCTGCAAAGTGACACCAGGGTCACCGGCCGCCCCAACGCACCTGGGACTGTCACCGCCACAGGGTGGCCAGGCTGGGGGCCCTGCCGCCACCCTGCGGGCTCCCCAGCACAGAGGGCGCCGCAGGCCTGGCACACAGGCTGACCCGCTCAGTGAACGCGCTCGGCCCAGCACCTGGCGTGCGAGCAGACCCACTGGTCGACGATGGCCACGCCGCCGTCCTTGTAGAGCTCCAGCTCCTCCCACGTGGGCTCGAAGCGCACCATCTCGGGCAGCAGGCGCTTCAGCTCCTCGGACTCTGTGGGGGAGACGGGAAACGTGGGCCCCGCGCCACGGCGGGGAAGAGGGGACACGGTGCGTCCCTGGCCGGGGGGCGGGGGGGGGCGGAGAGGCCGGAGCCACCTACCTGTCCTGACGGCGTCGGTGGCCACGAACACCTTATGCAGCCCGTGTGTCTGCATGAGGCTGCGGATCTTCCTCACGGCGCCCTCCAGGCTGGGCACGTCGTCCCGGTGCCCCCAGATGAAGTCCTTCCTTCTCAGGTGGACCCCAAGGTACGGGCCTCCCAGCGAGGAGCCCGGCCTGACCTGGCGAGGCAGGACCTGTGAGCCGTGGCTGAGGGACGGGGGGTGACGCAGCGGGACGAGCACTCCCCTGGCGCCCTGCACTGTCATCGTCAGAGGGACACTCGGGGACAGGGTCTTCCTGACGCCATGTGGGCGTTCTCACCAAACCCCGATCGAGCGCCGAGCAAGCCAGTGGGACGCGGGGAAGACGCGCGCAGGGGACAGACAAAGCCCTGGTGACTATGTCGTCCCCACCATCATCCCTATCATTGTACCCATCGTCCCTGCTGTTGTCCCTGCTGTCATCCCCGCCGTCGCCCCCGCGTCACTGGAGCGATCCCACGTGCGCACCAGGACCGGGCCCCCCGAGGACTGTGAAGGGGGTGCCCCCCAGCCCCAAGGGACCCCGTACAGTAAGCAGCCCCCCGTCACGCGTCTGAAGCGAGCACCTTCATCCTGGTCCAGTCCTCCTCGAAGGGGATCCTGTCGGCCGCGTCGGTGGAGTTAAGGTACCTGCTCCTGAACTCGTCGCCCACGGCCCGCAGCTGCTTGGCAAACACCATGCTCCTCCGCGTCTGGGGCCAAAGAGGACACTCAGCCCCGCCTGCTGCCCCCACTGC
>PVJL010021313.1:0-10731 GCA_004026885.1 Lyroderma lyra
GGGGGTGTCCCGGGGGGCATGGGGGTGGCTATGCCGAGGGCGGGGGTCGGAGAGGGGGTGTCCCAGCGGGGCAGGGGTTGGTTGTGGGGCCTGTGCGTCCAGCCGCCTGCGCCATGCCCTCCCCCTGCCCCTTCCACGCTTGGGAGAGCTCAAGGACGTGACCCCGTGTGGGGTGGGGGCGGCCCAGAGTCCTCAGGAAGCCAAGGGACAGCGTGAGGAAGCCACGACCCCCGGGAGGGGCGCCCGGCGCGGGGCTGCGCGGTCTTGGGCTTCGCACTGGGTTGCATGGATGACGTGCTGGGACGCAGGCGACAGTGGATACCGTCGCCAAGCCAGGGGACAGAGCAGTGGCGCCGCAGGAGCAGGCCGCGTGTCCCCGCGCAGAGCGGCGGGCGTGGGGCGCGGGCGTGCACGCTCTCACGCGCGCATGTCCGTGGGTCGGGTCGGCGTGAGGCAAGGAGCCGGTGACTTGCCCCGACGGGCCGGTCTGGACGGAGCAGCACGGTTGTGCCATCATGACCGTGAGGGTTTTGACTTTTCCCGGTAGCGCTGGGGCCCGTGGCCGCCGGCCAACGTCGGCGGGGCTGGTCGGGCCGCCAGCAGCCCGGCCCCGCGGCCACCACCCCGCCTCCCGGCTGCAAGGCTTGGCCTCCGTCGTGCCTGCTCATGAAGAGGCCGAGCCCCGGCGCTGCCCAGCCCGGCTCGGCCCATCCGGGGAAGGCGCTGACTCGGCTGCTCAGAAATGACGGCGGCGCCCGCGGGCCGGGCACACCTCGGAGGCGCGCGGGGGAGGCGGCTCGCTGCGCCGCGGGGTCTGGCCGCGGCCCGGCCTCTAGCTGGCCGCGCACGTGGACGGCACCCCCAGGAGCCCCGTTGCACCCGGGAGGTCTGCGGGGCACCCCCGCGGGAGGCCGGCCGGTGAGGGCGGCTTGCAAATGGGGCGCTGACTCACTTGGACACATCTGGAGGGAGGAACCTCCCCTGAGGTTCCCGAGTCTTTACCGTGATGGCAGGGTGCCTGCAGTTCAGCTCCCCTTCCCGTTCTGACTGACTGCCCTGATTTGCGGGGCGAGGGTGGTGGCGGCTGCGTGCGCCTCCCAGCCCCCTGGGTTCAGGGCGCAGGGCTCTTGGTGTTCCTCTGTCTTGTGGGGTTTCTGACGGGGGTGCACATTGACCTGGACTCCTGGAGGGCAGCACGCCTTGGAGGTGTTTCTGCGTGTCCTCCGAGTACAGGCGAGGTAAGACAGGCCAAGGGCCTCAAGTCTGGCAATTGGAGGTCACCTCCACGTGAGCTCACCCGTGCACACGCTTCGCAGATCGCACGGCGAATTAGTATGTTCATAAATCCTACCATTATTTTGTGAAGAACACAACATATTCTGCCTTTTTTTTTTTTTTTTTTGGTTAAAAGCATTACTTCATTCATTCAATGTAAACACTGAGAATAAGCCTGAATTTTGTCACTTATTTTCACATGTCTTCATCTAGAGAGAGCTCTGCCCGGTCCCGACCTGTGCTCCCAGAACATGGGGTGCTCAGGGGAACATGGGGTGCTCAGGGCGGGCCTGCACACCGCTGTCTCATGAACTAGCTCTGGCACTGAACGACATAAGAGGTTTTGACTTGGTTTTATGGAAGGGACACTCGGGTGTCTCCTGGCTAGGTCTGGAACGAAGCCAACAGAGAAGCCAGGCAATTCCCCCGGGGAAGATCCCGCACCTGTCAAGTAACTATTGATAAATCAAGAGGCTGTGTGACAGCCACGCCTTGTCACTTCAGAGTGTCAGAGGTACATATGACTAACACTTTCATGTACACGCTTAGCAGCAAGCAGGGAAAGCCCAGGTGTGTGTAACAGGGTTGAACTTTCCTGCAGCTGCCGGGTTATGAGGTGAAATGCTAATGCTTAAAGCTATTTGGCGTTTTCATTTGACAGTTGTTTTAGAAACAAACCAAAAAAGCAAGAAGTTGCTACGGGGCAAGAAGTCAGTGAGAGACAAATACTATTTCTTAACATGTTTTGATGAATGACTGCCTGCCAGGTGCCTCGTGGGACGGCCCCTTGCTTTCCTCCGGGAAGGGGGCTCGGCGGAAAGTACGTCCCAGTTAGCGTCCTGACACACAGACTGCGTGCAGGTGAGAGCAAAACACGCCTCAGGACAAGAAGGGGCTCGTGAGAGCGTGGAGGCCCTGTCTTTTTTTTTTTAAGAGAAGAAGCAACCTGCCGAAGTGGTCCTTTATTTTTAAAAATCCTTTAACTTTATTTTATTTATTATTTATTTTTTTTGGTATGTGGGTACTTCCTTAGCTGGGAATTGAACTCGGGCCGCAGCGCTGACAGCACCAAGGGCCGAAGCCTTAGCCACCACACCACCAGGGAGCTCCCTGGAGCCCCGTGTGTGAGCAAGTTAAGTCCTTGACATCTCTGCCTTAGTTATTACAGCCTTTAGTTCTTGGTCTACACCCCCTTTCTTGACTTTGCTGTTGAAATATTAACCAGATTAATAACTGACCTCCACCCCAGAAATTCAGCACTCCAGAAAATAGCTGGAAACAGAAGATGAAACGAACACTGGCGTCTCTGGGTCATTAGTAACGACTCGCACGTGACAGCATCATTTTAAAGCAGGAGTGGCCCCGTGTGATCCTTTTTCATTTGTGTGATAGTGTCTACAGGAAAACAGCACCTCACTGTGCTTTCCTTCTGCCGCATTGACCCACATTCTCACTTATGGGTCCTGCAGATTGTTCATGTCCAATCATTGAGGGGGAAAGAAACCCCAATTGCTACATTCACAGAGTAAACAGACAAAATCTAAGACTTCAATAATTTAAGTGTTCTCTTAACTTTGAGAGAAAAGACATCTCATAAAATTCCACCTTTGGAGTTGTGGCTGAAACGGTACAAGCCTTTTCATTTCCCCCATTCTATTCCTATTTCACACATCCAGTATTGGGGGGCCATTCGCACTGCCAGGCATGTGTCAGGTGCAAGCCAGGGGTAGAAGAGGTCTGTCTCCTCGGCTCTGCCGGGTGAGCATCTGGCCTTCGCCGATCACTTAAGCAGACGGCAGAGAAATGACAAAGGTTCTTCAAGACCTTTTTTTGTATCAGAAGCACATGGTGGCCAGGAGTGAATGCAAGCAGACTGTCAGGGGAGAGTCACTTCTACTGAGTAACAAAAGGTGAAATCCCCCAAGCAATGGTGGCTCGTCCCAGTGGAAGTTCTGCACCATTCACAAGATAACCGATGGGGTTTCCACAGCTGATGCTGGGTCACACACCATCCCATGCTCTTGGAATAAGTGAGAGTAAGCACTCCTGTCGTGAGTTGCTTTAATCAAAAAAAGATACAGAGACATAGGTTTCACCAGGGACGATAGGGCAGAGAGCCCCTGGCTGTAGGAGTCGGTAGACGGCAGCTGCTTTTCATGAAGGGCTAGTCCAGAATGTCCCACAGTTAAACGTGTCACTCTCGGGAAACCGGGGGTCACGCGGCCAGGCTTTCTCCTGAAGGCCCAGGTCAGCCCACGTTCTCTGACTTGGCTGTCACGTGCTCGGTCTTAGCGCTCAGAACCGGCTTTATGTGTGTAAGCGGCGCCCCCGGACGTCTCCTCAAACTGCTTCAGAGCTGTGTGTCGTTTGGGGGAGGAGGCTCGCTTGGCGTGCAGAGTTCTCGGATCTAATCGCATCCTGACAAATGTCTGTCCCCGGGGGCAAAGAGGGGACTGGCAATACCCAGAGGACACGGTAGATGGCGCCGGGCAGACTTGTCAGGAGGGTTCCGGAAAACGCACCTCCTGGGAGGGTCGTGGGAGGAAGATGGGTAATCTTTTCTTTGTATTCTAGTGTTGCTTGTCCTGACCTCGCTTGTAGGCGGGTAAGTAAACGTATTTCTTTTTTCCCCCCAAAATTAAGTGAAATAGAAGAATACAGACCATGCCGGGAGGCACAGGGTTAAGGAATGCTGTATGAGATGTTTGCTCTGTGCCCTGGACCCAATGTGAATGTACTTCCTGCTGTAGCTCTGTCCCCAGAAGCCGGAAACCCATGTTCTAGCCCATTTCTAGAGCGGTCGACATGTCCCCGCGGCCTCGGGTGGGAACATCGCAGCTCCCATCGTGGCCCCCAGCCCCGCCGTGCGGGTGCTGAGCCCGCAGCCCAGTGACCCCAGAAGCCCACGCTGGTGGGATGTGCTGGTGGGGGGGCTGCTTGAGAACCTTCGTTCAGGCAGAGAAGGCCCCTCCCCCATAGGGTGTGTTCCCCAGTTCTGTAAAGTGAGGCGGCAGCAGCGTTTGATCAGGCTTTTTTATCACACTAACGTAATACAAGCATTTGTCTGAAAAAAGACGTATGCGATGCTCGGTGTGTAGTGTGCTCAAACGTCACGGCGCAGCCATTGCGACGGGCTGTGTATTTAAAAGAACCACAGAGACAGTGGAAACTGGGTCTTACGGATCAAGGAAAAACGAGGAGGTAGTCACATGGACTAACTCCCCTGGTGTCCTCGGAACTTCCTTAGCTACGTGAATGTGATAGGAATCGCATTGTCCCTGGGATCTGTGCGAACACAGGGGACGTTTCTTGGTGCTTTCACACCAAAGGCAGAGCGCGTACACACGGCCCTCCTCCTTGCTTTCTTACTTACCCCAGGAAACTTCTCACACGAGCAACTGGGGAGCTTCCTGTTCTCGGCCACAGCTGCGTAGTATTCCTTTATATGATTAGGTGGCTTAACTAAAAATCCTTCATTGATCACCATTTGGGTTATTGGAAATAATCCCAAACTATGGCTTCGCTTTCCCAACAGGACGTAGAGTTCAGAATACCATTGTCCCTAAGGTGGCAACGCCAAACGCAAGCCGTCCTCTGTGTGGCGATTACCCAAGAGTAGTGGACGGAGTGAACTGTGATGAGCTGCATGACAGGGAGGACAGTGACCAGAGCGCGGGGGCTGCTTCCATGCCCGGGGCAGAGCCCCTGGCCGGTGGGAAGTGCAGACGCAGACCTCCCGCAGAGGCTGAGGCTGAAGCGACCCCGCAGAGCTGGGGAGGGATCCGCCAGGACCTCAGTGACAGTGTGGGCTGACGAATGCATTGGAATTTAGGAATGCCTCAAATGCAAACACGAATTGTTTGGCTCACCAATCACCACCCCCTTGGCCCCCCCATTTTATTGCAAAAGTGGCAGCGTCGGCACGGCTGGGGCACGGAGAATTGCACAATTTCAGTGCTTGATTTCGGGGGTGGTGCTGGGGTTGAGGGTGAGTTAAGCCACACCCTGAGGCCCGTGTGTCATAGCACAAACCCTGACAAGGTCAAAGACACCAGCCGTGCCACAGTGGGAAGCGGAGGGCAGGAAACCGCGGTCGGGCTGGAAGGGACAGCGGAGTGTCCTCGTTTCCACTGGACAGCAGGTACGCCCTTAACGAACACCGCAGCTCAGTCTCAGATCAGACCGACTCCGGATGAAATCTGAACGATCGCAGCCTCATTCCAGCCAACCGTCGGAGTTAAAAAGCCTTGCACCCTCTCGAAAACCAAAATGGAACAGAAACAAAATGCCCCTGGAGAGTTTTCTGTGCAACGTCTGGGCCTGAGTAAGAAAATGACAAGGCCCAGGACGCAACAGGGAGGTGGGACCCAGCTCAGGGGGAAATCAAGAGCCCACAGAAGGACGCTCACAGGCAGGTTGAGAGGGGAAACACACACTGTGCGATCCCAAGTCATAGGGGAGCCCGTGTGACCATGACACACAAGACAAGGAGATTCCCAGAGTTAGCGAGACATTTCACACGGCAAGAGGGTCATTTCCTCAAGAGACTCGGTCCCTCACGTGCACGCACAAGGGGCGGAGCTGTACAGCACGAAGGCCGACCCGAGAGCACCCACAGGAGGACCAAGCCGTCGCCACAGGACAGCTGAGCACGTGACCGAACCAGCACAGCAGACCCAGCGCGACGGGGATCTGAGCCCGTTTACCTTTACTGGGCGCCGGGCCCGGCAGCGCGGACGGCCCACGCTGGTCCCGCTCGTGTGGGTGTGTGCTGAGAGGAACGGCGCTGAGCTAGGAAAGAAGTTTCCATGAGTTCCAAACAGAAGCAGAGTATGTTCTCGGACCTTGCAGAATGAAATTAGTTCTCTATGTAGAAAATACCGAATGTTGGGACATTAAACAACAAATAACACAGGGGTAAAAGCAGAACCCCCCACGTGAGGCATTTAACATACTC
Organism: Lyroderma lyra; assembly: GCA_004026885.1. Lineage (NCBI taxonomy): Eukaryota > Metazoa > Chordata > Mammalia > Chiroptera > Megadermatidae > Lyroderma > Lyroderma lyra. Next base: position 6,233 of record PVJL010021313.1, read on the forward strand.
AGAAAGAAAACAAACACAGACACATCCAGATGCGGGGGATGCGCCGGGCGCGGTGCTCAGACAGGACGTTTCGCCTTGCGTGTCCTCGTTGGGACAAACAGAGGGTTCGAATCGATGACGTACATGTCCACCTGAACAAGCTCGAAGGAAAGGACGAAACTCAGTGCCCACAAAGGAAGGCGGCAATGAAGCTAAAAAGGGAAAGCAAGTCACGGAGACGCTCCAACAAGCCCCGAGCTTCGCTCTGGAAGTGCCAGGCCGAAGGACAACGCCTCCTCGTCGTCGGTTCGGGCCGCCCTAGCCGGGTCCCGCAGCCGAGAGCCTTCTGGAAGCTGGGGGCTAGAGCGTCGGGGTTGGGTTCTCGGGGGGACCTTCTTCCTGGCGGGCACGGGCCCCCCGCCCGCCGTGCTCCCCTGTGGCGGAGAGAGACGGCAGGCTCTCAGGGGCTGCTGCTACGGGCGCTGACCCCGGCACGAGGGTGCTGACCCCAGCACGAGGGCGCTGACCCCGGCACGAGGGCGCTGACCCCGGCACGAGGGCGCTGACCCTGGCACGAGGGCGCTGACCCCGGCACGTACAAACGTGGGGGGACACAGTTCAGTCCGTAAAATGCCTAGCAACACTAATCAAGAAAAGAAAACACGGGGAAAGCCCCCACCACACCCTAATTTTCAGGAACGAAAGAGGGGACTCCGAAGGTGTGGGAAAGTAGGATGTGGGGGGACGGTTCGGGGACCCGGGGTTAGAGGTCAGGGCTAGTCTCTCCCTCCAGGTAAAACCCTCTCTCAAGGTCTGAGCTCCTGTGCACTCGGAGGTAGTAAGAGGCAGTCATGGTGCAGGGAAGGGACCGACGAGACGGAAGGGTGTCCCTGAGAGCCATCTCCTCGGCACTTAGGAGCCCCTAAGGACTGGGGGTGTAAGGGACCCGGGGAACTGAGTCCAAACATCCGTCCCGGGGACTCTGACATCTGGGCCCACGTGTCTGTGAGCCGCCCCGACGCAGAGCAAATGGGGACACGGCGTCCTCCCCCTGCGATGGCTCCTGACCTTCTGTCTGTGTCCGAGGAGATAAGGGGGAACGTTCTGAAAGGAAGGAGAAAGCGGATACCCGCCGGGAACACCGCCGAGGAGCCGGCGGCGGGAGCGGCACCGGGGAGCAGGCCCGGGGCGGCCGAGGGGGACAGGGCCGGAAAGCAGATCCCCGAGGAGTTTATCAGGGGCCTTTCATGTGGTTTCGTCTGCAGCAACAGCCATTCCTCCGAAGCCAGAGGACCAGGTGACCGGCCGAGGGGCACGGCCTCCGTGGACGGCAGGGCAGGGCCACCACCAGGAGGCTGGCTGGGCCCCGTCCCCGCGTGGGACAAGCTGCCGAAAGGAACAGCCCCGGTTCTGAGGCCGTGGGAGCCGGCGGTGTGACCCAGGGACGCGGGGTGACCCAGGGACGCGGGGTCTGCCGTCCGTACGACTTTGGTCCTGACGACCATGTCGCGGGGCTTAGCCCTGCTTGGGCAGACGCATTGTGGGGGGACCCTGGGGTGTGGACCCTCTTAGTGTTCACCTGGCCGAGGGGCTTCCGTCTCTCATTGGGTTTGGAAGGTGCTGGGTGGGGACCAGGCACATTGGGTCCGAACTTCGACTTCCAGGCGTCTGGGACGGAGGCTCGAGCACCCCCTCGGGCTTGCGGGGTGCACAGGGGCCCGGTGTCAGGCGTCCCCGCTTCTGTGAGCGTTCTGGACCATTCTCAGGCTTCTCTCAGGACCGACGTTCAAGCAGAAACCGGGGGCGCCCCCCGACAGTGCCCCCCGTTTCTGGACATTGAAGACTCGCGCGGGGCTGACCAGCGGGCGGGGACTGTGTCCGGTTGTCTCGCTGCGTCTCCTCGTGCGCAGGAGGCGAGTGGGGGCCCCACTAGGCCGTGATGACTTCCGACAGGGTGCTGGGGGCCCCCGCGGCCCCGGGAGCGCGGCGAGCAGAGGGGGGCCGCAGGCACGCCGCGCAGGTGCCTCTGCCGTGCCGCGCACCTGGAGTGCTGCAGGTGAGCACGGGCAGCTCACGTCCCCGTCCCCGAGGCTGACGAATGGCGTCTCCTGAGGTCGGGGGTATCATCTTCAAAGACATTCTTGGCCGTCGTCTCACAGTGGGATCCAGTTCCTCATGGGGTGAACTGCCCCCACTGCGCCGACATCCGAAAGGCTTCAAAGCGCTCTGCCACTTCGGCTGGTTTCCCTCCGAAGGTGACCTGAAAGGGCCTTGGCGGCCGTGCCGGCTCTGCCATCAGCATTCACCTAGCCGCGCCAGGGGGTGGCGGAGCCATGGCAACGGCCGCGCGGGCCCTTGTGTGCAGGGCAGGTCCCCCTCAGGCCGGCAAGCTAATGAGCCTTCTTCCCCCCCGGCGGCCAGGCCCCCGAGCCGGGAGGCAACGACGCGGGCGCGAGACCCCAGACGTGGGTTTGTGGGCGCTCGTGGGCGCGAGACCCCAGATGTGGGTTTGTGGGCGCTCGCTATACGAAGGGACCTGCTTCAGGGACGAAATGAAGGGGACTGGCCCTCCCCCTGTCGGAGAGGCGAGGCGATCCCGGGGACAGGACACCCACAGTGACCCTGGGAGAGGGAGGCGGAGCGGTTCCGCCTGCAGGGACGGGTCCTCTGGGAGGACAGGCTGGAAGGGGGCAGGGAAGGGGGAGCCCAGGGCTGGGAACCCTCAGGAGACCGGGAGAAACGGGGCAACACGTGCTGATGTCACCGGACTCGGAGCCACACTGTCGGTTCGTGGAGGATACAGAAGATGGAAGAACACGTTAAGTGGCACCACACACGCAGGCAGCAACGTGTCGGCTGGGAGAACCTCTAGGAGACAAATGACCCTGACCCTGACCCTGAGGGGGACGAGGGACGTTGTAGGAGACTACAGAGAGGTGGAGGGGGACCGACCGATGAGACGTTAGAGATGCATCAACCCATTCCAACGTATGGTCGTCACGGATGCCCGGTCTAACGACTGTTAGGAAAGAAGGAATTTTCCGGGCAGATGCTCGCTGGGCATCCCCACGTATTTCTGGTGCAACCGAAGCCCTGGGATTCATGCAGAGGCAGAGCGAGAAGGGTACGGCAGAGCGGGCTGGGGCCTCGGGCAGCAGCGGCCCGTCCTCTTTGCCTCGTAAATCCCACCCTGGGGGCCGAAGACCCAGCAATCCGAACAGTAACGGGCGCAGAGAGAAACAGAAACAAAACCCACAAATGGCCCAAGAAAAGCCTCTGTCTCCAGCCAACGGCCAGGAAGAGGGACACTTAGCAACGCAGAAAAGTCTCGGACAATAAGTGCTCCATGCCAGCCAAACCTCCCAGCAGCCACCGTGTCCCCTGCCCCCCGCCGCCACCGTGTCCCCTGCCCCCCGCCGCCACCGTGTCCCCTGCCCCCCGCCGTGTGTCAGCAGAGAGCACGGCGGGGGCCTGCCTCCCCCTCTACCTCGTTACTACCGAGTAGCCAGGGAGCCTCGGCGTTGTCATCTGCGAAATGGGGTGACGTCTCAAGGAAGCACGTCAGGTCAGCAAAGGAGAGGTCTGCCCCCCACACCCCAGAGATGAGGGGAGAGGGACGAGCCCGGGCCTGAGCCCGAGGACAGCGGGGGTGTGGACCCGAGGTGACGTGGGGCGCGTACGCAGCGTCTCAGAACCCGGAGAAAGGTCCCAAAGACGATAGCAACTGAGGGGAAGCCATGAGGCTCGGGGTTCAGAGCCCCACCGTGCTGGCGATGGTGGGGGCCAGCGGGGAGCGCGGGTGCAGGCGAGGTGCTGGGAGGCGGGTGGGGGCACGGATAAAATGTCCTTTGTCAACAGACCTGGAAGGGGCGGTGTGGGGGGGCTCCAGGGGGAAGGGGCACTTAGGGAGGTGACAGAGCAGGCAGGCGGGCCCGGTGGGCGTCATGGCGGGCCGGGGGTCCCAGGGGCATGCCCCCACTCAGGTCCGGGGCCGCTCCCGAGGCTGCGTCACCCGCCCGGGTAGCCGCCGCCCCGCGTTTGCAGGTGTCGCGTGATGCCCGACAAGCAGCCACGCCCGAGGACAGGACCGTGAGGCCGTCGGATTCGCCCGGCTGACCGGCGTTTCCGGCCTGGTAGCGGGGGTTTCGTCGTGAGAGGTTCGTCCTGCTTTCTGTGACCGACACTGAAATGACTTACGGACGACAGGGTGTGTCAGGAACTGCAGACGGTGAGTATGACGTGCTCTTCTGGAAGGTTCTGGAATCATGGCACGGGGTCACACCCCCGTGTCCCATTAGGTGTCCCCACGCAGAGTGTGTGCTGCCTGTTGGCTGGGAGCGTGTATTATACTCCAGAGGGTCCAGCCTGCCGCGGACTCACTGAGAACCACAGCGAAGCATCGTGGTCAGCCTGGAAGTGGGGGAGGGGGTCCCGTCCACGGTCAGCCTGGAAGTGGGGGGAGGGGGTCCCGTCCACGGTCAGCCTGGAAGTGGGGGAGGGGGTCCCGTCCACGGTCAGCC
>PVJL010021314.1:0-10777 GCA_004026885.1 Lyroderma lyra
TGCCCGCTCCATAAGTCCAAAGCTGTGGGCCTGGCCTGAGACAGCAGGGTCGCCTTTGCAGCAGGCTGGGAACAGGAACTGCAGCCCTGTGTAGGTCTCCAGGGGGCTTAGAGCTGGGGTGTTATCTTTGCAGTTCAGAGTCCTCACTCAGCCCTTCTACCACTCAAAAGTTCCAGAGGCTGGCTCCCAAACTCCTTCCTACCCCACCTTCCCAGTCTCTCTCCCTTCCCCCAAACTGCGCAGCTCCGAATAGTCAGCAGGGATCGCGTCCCGTGTGGTCCGTCTCTGCTCCCTTCCCTCTCCCCGACTCGCCCCTTTCTCGCCAGCCTTCAGGTTTACTTGCGATTTGTGGATTTCTCAGCAGTCGGTTTGTCACTCAGGGTCCGCTTTCTTGGCTCTTGGACGGCCGTTCAATTGTGTTTTCTGGGAGAGGCTTTAGGAACCTCCTCTCCAGTCGCCATCTTGTCTTCTCCTCTTCATGGCCTTTCTGTGCTTATCAGTTTGACTGTTTGCTCAAAATCTTTGTACCAAATCAGGTGGGGGTTCGTGTTGGGTCTCTGGGCTGATAAGTTTGGAGATTCCCTGGGATCTTTGTGCTGGTAAGTGTTGAGGCCTGCATGGGGTTTCTATGATGGAAAGTTTGGCTCCCTGCTGAAAGTGTTTGTACCCAGTTAGGTAGGAGTTTATGTTGGGTGTCTGTGCTGATGCAGTTGGACATTGCCTGGGGTCTCTGTGATGCTCAGATTTAAAATCTGCCTGAGATCTCTCTGCTTGTCATGTTGGGGGTCTGCTTTGGGTCCCTGTGCTGGTCAGCTTAAGGGTCATATGAGTGTTTATGTGCCTGGGCATGTTGAGAGTCTGCCTTGTGTCTCAGTGCTAATCTTGTTATGGGCCTGTCAGGGGTTTATGTACTTGTCATGTCTGGGGTCTTCTGGTTGTCTGTGTGCCCATTAATGATAAGGGTCAGCCTCAGTTTTCTGATGCAATCAGGTTTGAGGTCTGGTTTGATCGTCCTAGTGCTGAGGTTTCAAGACCTCTGGGTACTCTTCTGGTCAATTTGAGGTTCTTCTGGTGGCTTCTTGCTGGTAAGCTTAGAAGTCTACTAGTGGTCTCTGTGTTTCTCATGTTAAGGGTCTGCCAGGGGTGTTTGTGTTAGTCAATATAATGTTGTCTAGGGTTCATGTGCAGGACTGGTTGAGGGTCTGCTGGGGTCTTTGTGATGGTCATGTTAGGTGTCCCCTGAAAATTTTGTTCCCGGTCATGTTAAAGGTATGTTAGGGGTCTCTGTGCTGCTCAGATTGGAGGTCTGACTGGGTTCCCTGCTGTACAGGTTGTGCGCCTGCTGGGAGTCTCTGTGCTGGTTAGGTTGCGAAACTAGTTGGATCTCTGCTAGTGTTTGGGGGAAAATGGTAGGGTACTGTACTGGTCAGGGTAGGGGTCAGGAGGGGTCTCTTTGCTTCACAGGTTCCAGGTGTGCTGGAGTCTCTGTGATCATCACAGTGAGTTTGTGCCTTGATCTCTGTGTTGGCCAGGTTACAGAGAGTCTAGGGATTTGCGTTCCCAGTCAGGTCAGGATTGGCCAGGGGTCTCTGTGCATGTCAGGTTGGAGGTCATCTTGGGGTCTCTGCTGGTCACATGGAGTGTCTCTCTGAGGAATTTGTGTTGGTCATGATAGGTGTCTTCTGGGAATTTCTGTGCTCAATGAGTTTTGGAGGTAAACTTTGGTCTCTCTCCTGGTCATGTTTGAAGTCTGCTAAGATATCTCTGCTGGTCACAGGAATATCTGGCTGGGGACTCAGTTTTGGTTCAATTGCAGTCTCCTTGGGTCAGTGTGCTGTTCAGGTTGGGGATCTGTCAGGTGTTTCTCTGCTGGTCCTGTTGAAGGTATGCTGGGTTATCTGTGCTGGTCATATTGTGTGTCAGTCTAGGGCTTCTGTGCTGGTCAGCTTTGTTGTCTGTCTAGAGTTTCTGTGTCTGGCCTTGTTTGGGGTCTGCTGTGGGTAATTGTGGTGGTAAGGTTGCTGGTCTTTTGGGGATCTCTGTCCATTTATGTCTCTCAGAGGTTGTTGTGCTTGTGAGGGTGGGGGTCTGCCTGGGGTCTCTCTACTGGTATATTTGGAAGTCTGCTGGGGTCTCTGTGGTGGTCACACTTAGTGTCTAGTTTGGGTCTCTATTGTCATCTTGTTGAAGGTATGCCTGGGGACTTAGTGCTGGTCAGGTTGCGATCTCTCTTAAAATCTGTGATGGTCAAGTTTGCTTACTGATTGGGTACTGGGCCTATTTTTCGGGTGTCTTTGCTCATCAGATTCCAGGTCTTTGAAGTCTCTGTGATTGTCATATTGAGTGTGTGCCTGGGACCCTTGTCCTGGACAGTTTGAAGGTGAGCTGTGGGTCTCTGTGCTGGTCAGTTTCTGAGTCTGCTTGGGGTTTCTTTGCTGGTTAGTTTGGGAGACTTCAGGGAGTTTCTGAGCTATTCAGCTTAGTGGTCTTCTGGGGGTCTCTATGCTGTTCAGGTTGGAGGTCTGCATGTGGTTGCTCTGCTGGAAAAAATTGGTTGTCTGCCTGGGGACTCTGTGGTGGTCACGTTAGAGGTCTCCTGAACGTCTTTGTTTTCAGTTACATTTGGAATCTGCCTTAGGTGTGTCCTGGTCAGGTTCGGGGTCTCTTGTTGTCTTTCTGGTAGTCTAATGTGTGCCTGGGGTCTCTGTTTTGTCATGATGGTGGTATGCATTATGGGCTTTCTTGTGTCAGGTTGGGCATCTGTTGGGGCTCCCTGTGATGATCAGGTTTAAGGTCTACTATATCTCTCAGTAATGGTCAGGTTGTGGGTCTGTCAGGAGTCTCTATGCTGGTCATTTAGGGATTCCTTTAGGGTTGTCTGTGTTTTTTTAAGATTGGGATGTGCTGGAGATCTTTTGTGCCTGGTCAAGTCAGGGGTTCGCTGGGGGTACCTCTGCTGGTCTGCTTCGAAATTTCTTGATGTCACACTTCTTATCAGGTTAATGGACAGTTGTTTATTGTGCTCTTCAGGTCAGTTGTATGTTGTGGGTCTTTTACTAGGTCATATTCCAAGTCTGCATAGACCCCTGGCTTGTCATATTGAGGTTTTGCCTATGGTGTCTGTGTTGGTAAAGTTAATGGGTCCTCTATCCTCTGCTCACGTTGAGATAAGTGAGGGGTTTCTGTGCTATTCAGATTGGCGTTCTGCTGGGGTCTCTGTTTCCAGTCACATTTGAAATTTCCCTGGGGTCTGTTACAGTCAGGTTTGGGGTCTGCTTGTGTCTCTCTGATTGTGTCATGTGTGCCCCGGGTTTCTCTCTTGGTCACCTTGGAGGGCTCTGTTCTGGTCAGACTGGGATTTGCTTGGGCACTCTGGGATGCTCAGTGTTAGGGTCTCCCCAGAGTCTCCAAGCTGGTCACTTGAGACTTCTGTCAGAGTACTCTGTACTGGTTAGGATGTGGATGCACTAAAGATCTTTGTGTCTGATCATGTAGGATGCCTGCTTTGGGCATCTGTGCTGGTGTGTTTAGGGATTTTCTGGATTCTCTCTGCTGCTTAGGTTAATGTACTTTTGGGTAGTGTACTTTTCAAATTGAGCACCTTCTGGAGGTCTCCTTCCTGCTTATGTTCTAGGCCTGCATGGGTCCCTATACTTGTCATTAGAGTTTCTTCCCAAGGTCTCTGTGTTGGTCATGTTAGAGGTTGGTGGGGGTCTCTCTTCTGGTCAGGTTCAGATCAGTGAATGGTTCCTATTTTGGGCCGGTTTGGGTTCTGCTCAGTGTCTCTGTGCCGATCAGGTTGAGATCTTCTGGGGTTTTCTTTGCTAATTAGTTTTGAGTTTTATTGGAGTTCTGTGTTCTGGTCAGGTTGACATTTTCTGGGAGTTTTTGTGCTGATTGGTTTGATATCCTGCTAGCGTTCTCTGTTCTGGTTTAATTGGGGCTCTTCTGGGTGTCTCTGCACTTGTCAGGTTGGGTATTTTCTTGGGGTCTCTCTTGTCATGAGGTTAGAGGTCTGCCCCACATCTCTGTGCTGGTCTGTCTACAAGTCTGCCTGCGGTTTCTGTGCTGGTCATTTTAGGGTTTGAGTCAGCATCTTTGTACCCAGTCAATTTGGGGGATTGCCTGGGGTCTCTGTTCTGGTGAGTGTGAAGTTTACCTGGGTTCTCTGTGCTGCTGTTTGGAGTCTGCCTGGGGTCACTGTGCTTGTTATGTTCGAGGTCCACCTTGGGTTTCTGTGGTGGTCAGGTTGGGTGTCTGCCTGAGTTATCTGTGGCTAGTTATGTCGAGAGTCTTTCTTGGGTTTCTGTGCTGGTCTGGTTATGGATCTGCCAGGGGTTTTTGTGTGGGTCAAGGCAGGTTTCTTCTTTGTGTCTGTGTGCCCAATAATGATAAGGGCCATCCTTCGGTCACTGTGCTGCTCAGGTTGATGGTCTGGTTTGATCTTTTTGCTGCTCAGGTTGGGGAAATTCTGTGTACTCTTCTTGTCAGGTTCAGGTGGTACTGGTGATTTCTTGCTTGGGTTCTACTTGAGGTCTACTTGGGTTCTCTGTGCTGGTCCACTTGGAAGTCTGCCAGTGGTGTCTGTGTTGGTCAGAATTGGTTTTAGTCTTTGGAGTTTGTGCTGCTCAGGTTGGGTGTCTACTGGGTCTCTGTATTGATCACAGGGCTCTCTGCCTATAGACTCTAATCTGGTCAGGTTGCAAGTCTGCTGGGGTCTGTGTTCTGTTCAGGGTAAGGTTCTGTCAGTGTTTCTTTGCTGGTCTAGTTGGGGTTCTGCTGGTGTTTTCGTGCTAGCAATGTTGTGTTTCTGCTGAGGTTTCTCTGCTGCTAAGATTTGAGGTCTTCTCTGTGTCAGTGTGCTGGTCAGAATGAGGGTCAGCCTGGTGTCTCTGTCCCTGGTTAGGTTTGAGGCTGCCTGTGGTCTCTGCACTTGTCAGGTTGGGTGTCTGCCTGCTGTCCCTGTGCTCTTTTGGTTTGGGGTCCGCTGTGGGTCAATATGTTGATAAAATTGGTGGTGTTCTTGAGGTCTCTATGATATGTCAATTAGGGACATTCAGCGGTTTCTGTGGTTACTCAGTTTAGGAATCTTCCTGAGGTCTGTGTGCATTTGAAAGTCTTCTGATATCTCTGTGGTGTTCTCACTTAGTGTCTGCCTCAGGTCTCCTTGCTGTTCATTTTAAAGGTATGTGTGGGGACACTGTGCTAGTCAGGTTAGGGTCTGTTTTGATTTCTCTCTTGGCCAGGTTGGAAGACTGATGGGGTACTGTGACTATCTGGTTTTGGGTCTGATGGAGTTCTTTCTGCTGGTCAGGTTTCAGGTCTGCTGGGATCTCTGTGTTGTCAGGTTAAGTGTCTGCCTGAGTTCCCTGTCTTGGTCAGGTAGGAGGTTGACTGGTTGTCTCTGTGCTGGTCCAGTTTTAAGTCTCCTTGTGGTTTTTCCTGCTGAGATTTGAGATGTGCTGAGTGTATTTTTGCTACTCAGCTTTTGAGTTCTCTTGGGGTCACTATGCTGGTCAGGTGCTGGAGAGGATGTGGAGAAAAAGGAACTCTGGTACATTGCTGGTGGGAGTGCAAACTGGTACAACCACTGTTGAAAGCAGTGTGGAGGTTCCTCAGAAAATTGGGAATGGAGCTACCATTTGACCCAGCAATCCCCCTTCTGGGGATCTACCCAAAGAACTTGAAAACCTTTGTCCTCAAAGACTTATGTACCCCAATCTTCATTGCAGCACTGTTCACAGTGGCCAAAACATGGAAACAACCAAAGTGCCCTGTGACAGACGACTGGATAAAGAAGCTGTGGTACATATACACAATGGAATATTACTCAGTTATAAGAAAAGATGAATATTGCCATTTGCAACAACATGGATGGACCTGGAGATCATCATGCTTAGTGAAATAAGCCAGAAAAAAACAAAGAACTGCATGACTTCACTCATATGTGGAATATAAAACTGAAAGCAAAGAAAAAAATGAACAAATAACCCATGGACACAATCAATAGTTTAATGTTTATTTGGGGATGAGTGGATTAGGGAGGGGAGAAAGGAGAGGGAGTTGGAGAGGAGGGGGAAAGCTAAATATAAGGTGATGGAAAGAGAAGTCACATTAGGTGGTGAACTGATTATACATCAAGTTGACAATGCACTGTAGAATTGTATGCCTGGAACCTATGTAATCCTTGCTAACAGATGTCACCCCAATAAGTCTAACAATAAAAATGAATTTAAAAAAAGATGAAAGTATAGCAAGGGTGTCTTTGTTCATCAAATTGGTTGTCTGACTGGGAACTCTGTGCTGGTCAGGTTAGGCGTCTGTTGAGAGTTACCTTTCAGGTGAGCTTTTAAATATTCAGGTGACCATTGCATGTCATTTTTATCTCTGACTGACCTTCCTGTTCTGGTCAAGTTTAATGTCATTGGGGGCTCTCGAATCTTTTCAGGTTGTGGTCATTCAAGGATGTCTGTGATAAGCGCATTGGCATTTTATAGGGTGTCTCTGTTCCTAGCAACAATTAAAATCTGCCTTGGGATTGTCCTGGTCAAGTCTGTGTTCTGCTGGGGTCTCTCCATTGGTTTCATGTGTGCCTGGGTTCTCTATTCCAGTAACAATAGAGATCTCCATTGCAGGCTCTGTTCCGGTCAGTTTGGGGGTCTACTGGAGCTGTCTGTGATAGGTTGGGATTCTGCCAGGATTCTCTATAGTGGTTATTTGGCAGTTCTATCAGGGTTCTCTATGTTGGGGAGGATGTGGATATGCTGGAGATCTTTGATCCTGGTCAAGTTGGTGGTTTGCTTGGCCTATCTGTGCTGGTCTGTTTAGAGATATGCTGAGGTTTCTCTGCTGTTCAAGCTAACAGGCTGCTGGGTACTGTACTAGTGATGTTGGGTGTCTTTGGGGGTCTCTTTCTTGGTCAAGTTTTTGTTGTAAAGAAGTTTCTGTACTTTTCATGTTGAGTTTCTGCCTGATGTCTCTGTGTTGGTAAAGTTTGAGGTGTGTGGGTGGTCTCCGTCCTGGTCATATTGGGATCATTCAAGGTTCTCTATGCTAAGCAGGTTGGGGTTCTGCTAGGGTGTCTCTGTTTTCACTTACATTTGCAATTCTACTCAGGTTTGGGGGCTGCTGGTGTCTCTCTGCTGCTGCTCTCAAGTAAGCTTGTGGTCCCTCTTCTGGTAACCTTGGAGGTCTGCATTGGGGGCATTTTTCTAGTCAGGTTGAGGGTCTGTTCGAGCTCTGTGTGATTGTTATGTTTGGGTTGTGCTTGAGCCTTCTTTTATGGTCATTTTGGAGGACTACCAGGAGTCTGTATACTGGTCATTTGAGGGTTCTGTGAGAGTTCACTGTGTTGGTTAGGTTGGGGATGTTCTGGAGATCTTTTTTCCTGGTCATGTTGAAGTTGTGTTTTGGGTATCTGTGCTGGTCAGTTTTGAGATTTTCTGTAGTCTCTTTTTTGGTCAGGTTAATGGATTACTTGGGAATGTGCTTGTCAAGTTGGGTGTCTGCTAGCGGCCCCTTTCCTTGTCATATTCCAAGTCTGCAGGGATCCCTGTGCTTGTCATGTTGAGATTCTTGCTGAGGTTTCTGTGTTGAAGGTCAGTAGAAGGTCTCTGTTTCTGTCGTGTTATAGTCAGTCGGATGTATCTGTCCTGGATGGGTTGGGTTTCTCCTTGGGGTTTCTTTCCCATTCACATTTGGAATCTGCATAGTGTCTCTCTGGTTAATATTTGAGGTTTTCTGGAGTCTTCCACTTGTCTACAGAGTGCCTGAAGTATCTGTTCCTGTAACCTTGGAGGTCTGCATTGAGGGCTTTGTTCTGGTCTGATTGGGGGTCTCCTGGGTCTGTCTGTGATGGTCATGTTGGGGGGTCTGCCAGAAGTCTCTATACTGGTCATTTGGGGTTTCTGTCAGAGTTCTATTTTCTGGTTAGGATAAGGATGTGTTGGAGATCTTTGAACTTGGTTAGGTTGGGATACTGCTTGGGGTATCTGAGCTGGTCTTTTTAGAGATGTGCTGAGGTCTCTTTGCTGCTCAGTCCAATAAACTTGTGGTTACTGTAGTTGTCATGTTCAGTGTTTTTTGAGGTCTCTTTCTTGGTCAGGTTTTGTTCTAAAAGGGTCTCTGTACTTGTTATGGAGTTTCTGCCTGACGTCTCTGTGTTGGTAAAATTTGAGGTCTGTGGGTGGTCTTTGTTCTGGTCAGGTTGGGATCATTTGAGGGCCTCTGTGCTAAGCACGTTGTGGTTCTGCTGAGGTGTCTCTGTTGTCAGTTATGCTTTCAATATGTGTGGGGTGTTTCTTGGTCAGGTTCGGTGGCTGCTGTTTTGCCTATACTGGTTTCAATTGGGCTTGGGGTCACTCTTCTGGTGACCGTGGATGTCTGCATTGCAGGCTTTGTTCTGGTCAGTTCATGGGTCTGGTGGTGCTCTCTGTGTTGTCATGCTGGGCTTCTGCTTGAGCACTCTATTATGGTCATGTTGGGGGAATGCCAGGAGTCTCTATGCTGGTCCTTTGAGGGTTCTGTCAGTGTTCTCTGTGTTGGTTAGGATGGAAATGCTCTAGAGATATTTGTTTCTGGTCACGTGAGGTCCTCTTTGGGGTATCTGTGTTGGTCAGTTTGGAGTTTTGCTGGGGTCTCTCTTCTGTCAGGTTAATAAACTGCTTGATACTGTGCATCTCAGGTTGGGTGTCTTTGTAGGGGCTCTTTCCTGGTTATGTTCCAAGTCTGCAGGGATCCCTGCGTTTGTCCTGATACATTTCTGTCAGAGATCTCTGTTAGTCATGTTTGAGGTCAATGTGTGCTCTTTGTTTAGGTTAGGTTATGGTCAGTTGTGGGTATCTGTTCCTGGCTAGTTGGGGTTCTTCTAAAGTCTCTGTTCCTAGTCACATTTGGAATCTGCCTAGGGTTCTTTCTGGTCAGGTTTGGGGTCTGCTGGAATCTCTCACCTGGTCTCAGGAGTGCCTAAAGTCTCTGTTTTTGTCACTTTGGAGGTGTGAATTGTGGGCTCTGTTCTGGTCTGGTTGAGGGTGTGCTGGAGCTGTGATCTTCAGGTTTGGGTTCTGACAGGAGTTTCTATGCTGGTCACTTAGGAATTCTGTCCAAGTTCTTTGTGATGGTTAGGATGAAGATGTGCTGGAGATGGATTTACCTTGTCAGGTTAGGAGTCTCATTGGAGTATCTATGCTGTTGTGTTTGGAGATTTGCTAGAGTCTCTCTGCTGGTCAGGTAAATGGATTGCAAGGTATTGTACCTGTCAGGTTGTGTGTTTCCTGTGGATCATTTTTCTGGTCAGGTTCTAAGTCTGCAGAGGTCCCTGCGCTTGTCATGGTCTCTGGGTTGGTCAAGTTTGAGATAGGTGTGTGTTGTGTGTTCTGGTCAGTTTCATGTCAGTCACAGTTTTCTGTGCTGGGAAGCTTGCAGTTCTTCTCAGAGTTTCGGTGATTGTCAGTTTGAGGTCTTCTGGGCATTTCTGTGCTGATTAGTTTGGGGATCACTGTTCTGGTCCAGTTGGGGGTCTGCGGGTGGTCTTTGACCTGTTCAGGTTGGGGGTTTGCACAGTATCTCTGTAGGCAGTCAGTGTTGGGTCTGCCTGGGTTTTCTGAGCTGGTGTATTTAAAAGTCTGTCAGTGGGTCTGTGGCGGTCATGCTTAGTGTCTGACTTGGGTCTCTATGTTGGTCATGTTGAAGTTATGAATGGGGACACAGTGCTCATGAAGTAAGGGTCTTTTTTAATCTCTCTGCTTGTCAGGTTGAGGGACTGATGGGGTACTGTGCTTATCAGATCGGGGCTACCAGGCGTCTCTATGCCTGTCATTAGAGGATTCTGTCAGGGTTCTCTGTGCTGCTTAGGATGGAGATGTGTTGGAAATCTTTTTGTCAAGTCAGGTCTACTTGGGATATTTGTGATGATGGTCTGTTTGGAGATTTGCTTGGGTCTCTTGGCTGGTCAGGTTAATGTTCTGATAGTTATTGTGATTGTGAGGTTGGGTGGCTGCTGGGGGTCTCTTTTGTCATCAGGTTCCAAGTCTTCAGGGGTACCTATGATTGTCATGTTGAGTTTATGCCTGAGGTCTCTGTATTCGTCAAGTCTGATGTCGGTGAACAATCTCTGTTTCAGTCATGTTGAGATCAGTCTGGTTTCCCTCTCCTAGGTAAGTGGGGTTCTGCTCAGAGTCTTCTGGACGTTTCTGTGCTGAGTAGTTTAGGGTCCCACTGGGATTCTCTCTTCTGGTCAGATCGGGGGTGTCCTGGGGGTCTTATGTGCTGGTCAGTTTGAGGGCCTTTCTGGGGTCTCTGTGATTATGAGGTAGGGAGTCTGCCTGGGGTCTTTTAGCCATTCTGTTTTGAAGTCTGCTTAAGCTTTCTGTTCTGGTCTGTTTGGGGGTCTGCTAACAATTATTGTTCCTACTTAAGTTGTTGCATATACCTATGGTCTCTGTGCTGGTGAGGTTGCAGATTGCCTGGTCAGTTTTGAGCTCTGCAAGGGTGCTCTGTGCTTGTGATGTTGGGGAACTGCCTTGGGTCTCTCTGATGGTCAGGTTGGGGTTCTACCTGAGTTATCTGTGTCTGGTCATATTGAGAGTCTGCCTGGGATCTCTGTGCTTGTCTAGTAATGTGTCTGCCAGTGGTTTATAGGCTAGTAATTTCAGGGGTTTTCTGGGTGTCTTTGTGCCAAGTAATGATAAAAGTATGCCTGGGGTGTCTGTGCTGGTGAGGTTAGAGTTATGTCAGGGTTTCTCTGCAGGTAAGAATGGGTGTTTGTCTGGGGAGTCTG